>KN726859.1:0-19989 GCA_000816745.1 Ancylostoma duodenale
GAATGCTATGCAGTGACCAGCAATTTTGCATAGGCAATTTCCTTAACTTACAATTAAAACTTGTGATTTCGCAATAGCTTACAGCTTTTACCGTTTTGCTTACAATGTACGATGAGCAACCAAAGAAACATATGATGCTCATTGGACCTGTACTGGTGATTTCCATAATTTAGAATTGCAACTTGTGATTTCGCAGTAGCTTACAGCTTTTACCGTTATACTTACAATGTACGATGAGCAACCAAAGAAACATATTATGCTCATTGGACTTGTACAGCTGATTTGCATCATTTTGAATTGCAACTGGTGATTTCGCAATAACTTACAGCTTTCTCCGTTTAATTGCCCATAGTTATGCTTAAAATGTACAATGATCTGCCAAGGAAATATGTAATCTTCTGTAAACTTGCACGGCTGATTTGCATAATTTAGAATTGCAACTTGTGAATTCGCAATTACTTACAGTTTTCACTGTTTAAATGCGCATAGTAATGTTTTAAGTATGCACTATTATATTGATGAATATCTAACTATTATATATTTGAGTTTGTGACGTGAAACGCACTTTGCTCTGAAGGAAATGGTGAGCGGTTATACAATCCTATCACATCTGTTATTAAGTGAACAACCTCAACCATTTTCAGGGTGAGGAACATATCTGGAAAGGGCACAATGTGAAAGGGGTGCGAGAGGAGCAGTGACGTTGAGTAGAAGGTAGAAAAAGACAAGCCCCCTAAGCTCTGGGGAAGAGCTTTGTGAGAGAAGCACCGGAGGATAAAAGTGGGGAAACGTCCATAACAGGCCCAATTACATGTGCGAGGATCTCCTGCATTCCGTAGCTGGAAACTCCAGGGTCCACTGGTATGTGAGGTTGCATAACTGCTCCGTTGTGGAAAGATACCGTACCTCGATGAAGTGATAAGTGAAGTGAGTGCCAGCCTCCGGTAGTAGGAAGAACAGCATGTCATGGTCGCGTATGTGTGACAGCTGCACCGGCTCTCCGTTTTTGGATGACGCTTTGAGACATGCCTTTCAGTAATGGTGAACGGAGCAGGACGCGAAGACGTCATCAGTATTTTGGGTGGGATAATAGCCGGAATATTATTGGTGATCGCTTGCTGGCTTGGGATTTATTTCCCATCCTTACAGGTTGTAGGTCCGACGAAGGTGTTAATACACCGAAAGCTAACCAATAAATCTATAGCACTGGAGTCGTCAGAAATTATCAGAAGCAGATCTGAAACAAGTAAATGCAGGGAAATCTTCCTTAACAACCTTAAACGCGTCGGACGACGTTTCCTCTCTATGATATGCCTGTGCACCACTACTCTTAGTATTTCATAATCATTAGATATCCCATTTCTTCATAGCTACGGCTTATCCTTTCGCGCCCTTTGCATGATTTTGCAACCAAGGATCAGTTCCATTACTTCTGGCTGAGATAAAACCAACATCGACCACAGAGTACCGTTAAGGTGGACCTTAAAAGGTTCCGTTATTTTTAAATCTACTCCCTTTCATACACAACTCGATGCATTGAGGGCGGTGGTCTGCCTCGATTTTGCTTATATGTAGTGGGTGTTTCACGTTTACAGGCCCACACGTGAGCAAGTAATCAAGAAAAAGTAGGAGATAATGTCTGTGCGAATGTGTTTGCATGTCTAAAGAACCATCCAAATGTACCAGAAGGTTGAGAATTTGCAAATCCGGTTGATGATCTGGTTAATGCTTAGCGGCGGCAGCTGTTTTCGTTCCATTGTAAATGAATGAACTTCTTCACTGAGGAAAAAAATTGTCTTCATTGCCAGCGTTGCTTTGTTTAGATGGGCCTGTTGTTTGTAAGTGTCATGCATCAAAATGAACAAGGCGAAACTCGTGAAGAATGACGACAATTTCGCATAGGTAGGAGGAGGCGAGTCCAAGCAATGGTAGAGGATGCGCGGAAGAACTGTGGAGACGAGTTGGGCCCCCAACAAATTGAGAGGTGCTGCGCCGGTAAGTAATGACCCTGAAAGGAAAAGATTCGTTCCGGTCGAGGAACAAATTGGTGCCAAAGAACGGGAATGAAAAGGTGGTGAGCGGAGTGGTTATGCTTTGAAGTCCATCTTTCACTAAACTAGCGGGCAGGATAGTTATAGCAATCGCAAACCTAATCAATCCTGTAGAAATGTAAAAGCTAGAGAATTATAAAACCACAAAGCTCCGCGAAGCAGACAAGTGCGAGACTCGCCGAAGGCGAGTCGGAGCACTTGTTATATTAATGTTATAAATATTATAATATATTAAATATGCAGTATTTCTGAACATTCTCAAGAAAATTTGAAAAAAAATTGTGCAGTTCAACTGCGGTGAAAGCGACTCCATCCAGGATGCCCTTATCCTTGTCTAGCCGATAGAGATCGCGGGGGACGTATTAAGTAGTGAACCCCAAACACTACGGGTCATGGCCCTTTAACTCAGGATCCCAACGGATTCGAACCAGTGACCACCCGACTGATAGATGGGCACCCAACCGATTGCGCTATCCTGTCATGTTTATGCCGCTTCCAGAGTTTTTCCATCCAGAAATCCAGAAATGCAAGAACGGGGCAAAGGGTGGGATCGAACTCGCGACTTTCAAATTGAAAGGCGAGTGCTCTACCACCTGAGCTATGGATACATTGTTTGGAACCGTGTGGACGGATCTGGAAAAATTGATCTTTCCGGTTCACGCAAAAATGGATTGTAGTGAAAGTTTAACGAATACTTATGAAGTAGTTTTGAAGTTTTAAATGAGCTGTCAAGAAGACTTGTAATGCGCAGTAAATTAGTATAAGTAATATGCATGATTTTCTATTGCCATAGGTGATTTCGCAATAACTTATAGATTCCACCGTTTAAATGTGTGTAGTAACGTTTCGAATCTGGGATGAGTTCCTAGGAAAGCTTGTGACGCTCTCTAAATTAGCATCGGTGAATTGATTAATTTTGTATTATTATTATTTTTCGCAATAACCTACTGTTCTCACCGTTCAAATGCGTATAGTAGTGTGTCGAATCTACGCATTTTGTAAAGTGTTTGTTGTTTTTGTTGTGATCACTTGAGCAGTCACATTATTTTACTGTGTTTCGCCATATCTCCGATGGATCCTTCTCACCACTTGGTTATTGGCGAATCTTAGAATGCGAACCATGTAACAAAGGCAGGCTGATTCGCAGTATTTCATTATGCATTTGCAATACATTGGCTGTACACGTTTATTTTGTTTTTTTTTCTGAATATTTCTCGCAGTTGAATAAATGTAAGAATACGTTCTTCTTGGTGTACATGGCTTGTGGTTCTTTACGCAAAACGCAAGTTGGGCTGCGTGTGGGGAATCGTGCAGCGCTCGACCGTACAAATTGAAGGCTGATGCGCTTCTCATTCAAACGGTGAGCGTACGAGAAAAAATTCCACGACGATCGTAAGGGTGAGATGAAATTTTTCTAGATTTGCTAGAAACTATTCTGAGATCTCAACATTCCTTGCAAACTGGTGTTGTCGTGTGTGAATTTGCCTTCCTCGGTCGTTTGTTGGCGTTTGGCGAAACTCAAAGCGATTGGAAGCAACCAAACACTGGTGTTTCTGGGTGGTCCTCTAGTTGTTTCTACGTGGGTGGTCCGGTTTTGGCAGCTTCAGTTGTCGAATATTGCGACTCTCACTGTTCGTTCGCTGGCGATCTCCAGCATGCAACCGCTGATGTTCCTGAGTGGTCACCCAGGCTTTTCAACGCGGGTGGTCCATTTTTGGCAGTTTTGTCGAGTATTGCGCCGCTCACTGTTGGTTCGCCAAACGACCCCCGGTGAACCGTCGTGTGTGGTCTTTAATTGCGTCAAATACCTGATTGATTCTGTCAGCGCTATATGCTCAGTTTAAGGATTAACCCATACATGTCGACTTCATCTAAATATAAGCTGCGAACGGCTCGTTAGAGCAGATGTCACTTATCCGGAAAGTCCTTTTGGTTAACTGCGGCAATTCTGGAGCTAATACATGCGAATAAACCCTGGCTTTCGACTTAGCTAATCCCGTTCTAGATCAGAATGTATTGCAACATGTAAGTTAGCTGGCTAGTTTGCTAACGTGCGCTGAATGAGAGCAAACTCGTTGTTGCTGCTGAATCGTTTACCGCTTTTAGAACATTCCGGCAGTGGCTAGTATAACAACTATGTTTCTGTTATTTGCAATGCAACCTGAGCTCAGGCGTGACTACCAGCTGAACTTGAGCATATCATTTAGCGGAGGAAAAGAAACTGACAAGGATTCCCTCAGTAACGGCGAGTGAACGGGGAGAAGCCCAGCGCTGAATCTCTCGGTGTTACACCGTTGAGAAATGTAGCGTATAGGTGTGGCTTTCAGTTTGTGCTGCATGTCCAAAGTCCCTTTGATAGGGGCCACATTCCCGAGAGGGTGCGAGACCTGTGCGGACAGTGGAGCAAGCTGTACGGCCATATCTTGGAGTCGGGTTGCTTGAAAGTGCAGCCTAAAGTGGGTGATAAACTTCATCTAAGGCTAAATATAGACGCTATCGATAGCAAGCAAGTACTGTGAAGTAAAGTTGCAAAGAACTTTGAAGAGAGAGTTCAAGAGAACGTGAAATCGCTGGAGTGGAACCGGAGAGAGTTGACGTAGTCGAGTAACTAAGTTTTCCAAAGTCGCTTAATTGTGGCAGCGGAAGATGTATGTTGCCTATGGCTGCGCTGACAGCACTGGCTGTGCGTTCCGAACCGCTTGCGTTGCCCACTTCGGTGGTGTCTTGTCTGCGGATAGGTTTGCCGTGGCTAGTGTTTTATCCTGCTTGCAGGGTGTCAGTGTGAAAGTCGACCACCTCTCCGACCCGTCTTGAAACGCGGACTAAGGAGTGTAACTTGTACGCGAGTCAAAGGGTGGAAAACCCCACGGCGAAATGAAACACCTCAGATTAAGTAATTCGGACTCGGGACACGTTTGCGAATCCCTCCATAAGGGTTCTAGAAAAGCATCAGTGGATGTGGTTATCAGCATACTTTTCATCAGGAGACGCATAGATGCCGAAGAAGCCAAGAAATTGTTTTTGTTGGGCGACTAAGAAACCAAGAAATTGAATGTTCAAACATTACCATTTCTTATGGGGAGATATTTTACAAGTAATCTCTGTAAACGTTTAAACTCGTCGATTTGGAAAAAATATAACGTCGCATAAGCGCAGAAAAAAAGGAAATCGTAGCGGAACCTAATACCTTCACAGGATTGAGTTGTGGAACAAATCTTGGTCAAGATTGACGCTTACTTCAAAAGCTAGCTTGTCTTGCTGGTGAAGCGCAAAGATCCAGAAGGAGGGAGATCAACTTTTCGTAGTGGAGACACTTTTTTCAGTGTAGAAAATGTGATTTTAATCATCTAGTCGGATACTGATACTGATCACGATCTGGATCAAACTGTCAAAATATTAGGTTGTCCCTCAATGAATGGCCGCAACCTGGTGATGAATTTTTGGAAGTCCACAAATTCATTATTTTAGAAGCTAGATAGACGACTTTGAATTATCCTAAAGATCCATGGACTTCCTCAATTATCCTTTTTTATGGTTTCCGCAGACGACATTGTACAATGAGGCAAAACATGGTTTTTGTGCTTTCCTAATTTTTAGACTATTTTTTGCCCGAATAGAACAAAAGCATAGGTGTTAGCTATGCATTTGGCATGGTAGTCGTGTTATAAGGGCGCAGAAGCTGTGCCTAGAAAAACACTCCTAGAACTATACGAGTTTCCAACTTTGACCAGGTGATGGACATGAAATTTTTCAGTTAAGGAAGCATAGTTCTGTAGGAGGGAATAGAATTCTGAAGCAGTTCAAGAAAATGTTAGGAGCTAGGTTTGGCGCAACTAAGTCACTGGTCGCTTTGCCTTCTTGGCAACTAAGCAACGCAAAAATTGGCAAAGTGGATTTTGCACAAAAGCATCGCTTGTCAGTGCTTTATCTGCGGCACCTTTTACTTTAATCTCTCTAATAAACATTGGTGCGAAATTTTCCGGTAAAATGACCCTCTTTTAGTGATGTGGACATTGCTTAATAAAATGGGCTATTGTTTTGTTTCTATCGCTGGGGGAGATCTGGATATATCCAACAAACCTCGACATCCCAGAAAAGGGTTACTTTTCCTCATAGATGAAATAATGCTCGAGGTGTTCGGCAGTAACTATATCAGGCCAAGAGTAAAATTTACTAAATGTTACTGTTACTCGTCTGTTACTATTTGGGGATCGGCTTCGAGATTTAGTTAAAAATGCCTCAGTTTTGTAGAGCCGAAGTAGTGCAAGTCCACTGGCGGGGCGGGCAAATCCACACAGGATCACATCCAGCCAAGGGAAATTTCATTGAGTGAGGCGTTGGATCTCTCCTTGCAATATTGCGTTGGCCAAACCTTTGCCTAACAGAAGATCCTTTTGAACTTGCAGTGAATCCACTTTTCCTCTAGAAAATTCATGTGAATCAATGTGTACTGAAAAATGACTTTTCGCACTTCGTTGACTTCTGTGATTTGAGCTTTCTTCTTTACATAAGTTTCACCATACTAGAAAATTCAAAATGCTGATCATAATACATTTTATTTTAAAGACAATCTTAAGGTTGAGCTGAGTTACGCATCTTGGAATGCGCATCACCAAAACGGCCATTATTTGTGGGACAACCTAATATATTTCTATTGAAGCTGCTTTATCGAACCAAAAATTTCTCCACTCTTCCCATATTTGTGTGCGTCGCAGACAATATTCTTCTGGTCAACGCTTCCATCGCTGGCGTGAACAAAGTTGTAGAAAGGCCGAAGCAGAAGAAAATGTTGACGTTGTGACCAAGAAGCGAGATGTAAAGGAGAGAAAAATGAATAATAAATTATGGGTCAGTGCTGAGTCCACAGTGCACAGAAGAGAGCGGGACAAACAACACAATACGAAGACGTGAAGTATACCTAAAATAACAAGGAAAATAACCCAACTGTTTAAATGAATGTATGCATCATTGCATGGTTTGTTTACCACAATATTCTGCTTGGTTGGTCTTTTTTTAAGATCTCTTACGCATTCCAATATATTTTCGAGTTCTGAAAGTTCACATTTCCGAATTTTCGCAAACTAGCGGAATTTTGTATTTTTGTGATCTATCTTATCTTCGATTATTCATACTTGAAAGTCTTTTTATATCAACTTATTTTCGAGATCTGTAATTTGAACTACTGCCGTATACGAAGGTCATGTAGGTCACAACGGAACCTCCCGTTGCGCCAAAACTTCACCTATCGTGAACCAACACCCCAGCTTCGTAGCTGAGACTTTCGCGTGATCTAAGGTTTTTCTCATTAAAATGACTTCGTAATGCTGTCAGTTATCTAAATGATCATTTAGAAACCTTCGGATGCTCTCAATTCAGTGTATTTGAGCAAAGATAGTCGATTTCCGCCGATGAGGTCAATGTGAGGTCTTGTCGTGCATTTAAAATCATGTGCCTCAAATATTCCACGTAGTTTACACATGGAAGCTTCCATATCATCGGTGTTCCTCGAGAACTTTGTTGGGAACCTCATTTTCGAGGGTGTAACGGGTAGGAAGATGGTCATAGTTCCTTTTTGTGGGAGCGAGAACTCGTCCCTCGGGCTTTTCTTATAGGGGAAGTCGTACTTCGAATTTTTGAAGAACTCCTTCCATATTAAAAACTGATAGGGAGAAGTTTGTGGTCCACAGGATAATGGAGAACATTTTCAGGCTGTTTTGCAAGGGTTGATGGGGCACTTCTGTTCCAACCATGTCTCGAATTGTTGAAGACACTTTTTCCCACTCATTTCATATCTAAAGCTGCTTTGGGGTACCATGGCGAGCACGGGAGTCACCAACATTACGACACAGTTTGGGAGAAAGTCTCCAAATATTCGGCAGTGCTCTGCTAATCCATTCTCTATGAGTCAGGGTATATCAGCTTTCAGATGCAACCATGTCTCGGATGATCTCACATCATGAAGCAAAAGGAATGCTGCACTTTAATTTTGCAGGGCAGTCATGGCTACCATCTGAGCGGGACAATTCCACGTCTGGAAAGTGAAGAGGTCGAAGGAAAAGTTCCGTGGTGGAAAATTCTGTGCTGCACAACCCATTTTCACGTCGATTTCACCGTTCTTTCTGATATTAAGGCTTGGTACAGGCCAACGTAACTAAGCTGGACCACCTCATCTCTCAACCTCTATTCTTCTAGTCTTTCCTCCCTAAGCACAATTTGATCCGCACTGTTAGGATTTTCTGCCAAAGAAAGTTCTTTTTCTTGGAAATTAATTATGTTTAATTTATTGATTTTTAATTTTTCCAGTTCATGATTCCTCCTGCTACTAGGAAGCAAAATTCTGCGAAAATCTAATCAGTGACCTGATCAAAAACTTCCTCGTTAGTGATGAAGATCCCACAGATGATTGATTACTAAATCAAATGTGATGAAATCGGAAAGATGTCAATATTTTCGTACAGAACTTTCCCGCTAATCTATTAATTCAGAACACATTTGGAAATAATTGTATAAACCAATAAATTAGAGAAGGTCTCAAAATCACAGTGAGTTGAATCGTTAGTCCTTTTTCTCCAGATCGATCAAGAATTTAATTGAGTTTGAGACCCTCTATGGAACCTGCTTCAAAGAGCTCTTGTCAAGAAGCTAAGAGGAATTGACTGAAGGTGGAGAAGCATGTCCCGCGGCAACCGCGTCCTTCAGAGGCGCCTTCTGAAGCATGAGCGATCCCCAATGTCAAACCATCATGCGACGATAAGGAACGAAAGATGGATTAGTGTGCGCAATGAGTTGATTGATGACGAGAACTGATACGCTCGCATAACCGCGCAGTATTTGATCCCCGAGTGCAGCGTTTTTCCACTGAAGGAAGTCGAAAAATCTCCGGGTGGGTAGTTACTTTAGTTTGTGGAGCTGGCTTGAGGTTTGGTGAATTTTTCTTGCCAGGTGAGCCTTTTTTTGTTTCCTAGTAGCAGAATCGCACACAACAAGACTGTTTGGCTTTCGGAGGCCTTTTTCGGCCTGGTTGGCGAAATGCCAGCGCATTTGATACGATTTCTGATTTGACCTTGTGGCTCCTCCCCAATCTCTCAACTAGTTTCTGATTGTTTTCGCAGCCGCCCAGCCCACGACAGCATTTCATCAGTCGCCCAGCTATCCTTTATTTATGCGCCTACCTTACGTTGTCACATCGTTGCATCTCCTTTTGCTGCTGATTTCATATCAAGCTGTCCCTGCTGCTCTTCATAGCGATTAACAGCGTCTGACTCATTTCGACTGTTTGTTAAGTCAATGGGACATAGTTCTCAGGTGTTATCTGGCTTGTTGGTAGCGAAATCTAGAAGAAAATATTTTCAAAGCAGTGAAATACTTTTCTTCTTTTGTGGAAAAATCCTTTAAAAGGGACTTCCACCAGAACTTTCAGCCCAGCCCTTTCTGCTAGAGGTTTTATGCGATATTTCCACCTCACGTCATATTCCACGTTATGCTATTCTCAAATTTTTATAGCCTTCGGGCATTTGCTATTCCAACGACATTTTCGCATAGTTGTCCCAAGCAATCGTCGCTGCCATCTTCTACCCGCATCATTTTTCGGCAGTTTCTCCGCGTTTTTCCTTTTGAGACACCGTCTAAGCACCTACATTCATGAACAGATGCCCATTGTGAGCTAACATGAGACCGAAAGTGGTATTTTTGCGGTTGCAAACTCGCTTTTCGACTTTTTTCCTCAGGTTTCTTTCCTGTCCAGATTTCCTTGACGCAACTGGCTAACGACGTGGAAAAAGGATTCCGGGAAATTTCGCCATTTACCTCCTCGATCCTGGCGCTTCCACTCTCTTCACCTCTTGCTCTCTCTCCCTCCCTTTGCTTTGGAATAAATACTTCCGAAAACAGCTCCATGCTGGCCAGGCGGCGTTGTTACAACCAGAACGAGATCCTGACTAGTTGACGCAGCGTATCCACAACAGTTACCACCACTTTTGCACAGAAATTCTGCAAAATTCTCGCTGCTTCACGCTGCACCCACGTTGTCCGCGATTTTCGCCCAGTGATTTCCTTATCAGACACGGATCGATTCGTGGCGATGCCTACCGGGGGGCGGTGGTGCCCCTGTCTGTGTGTCTGGGGGAGAGAGTGTCGAAGCACGACCGGTACACGCCATCTCAATCACACGCTCAACTCAACTTTTTCCAGAACACCTCGTCAACATAAAATGGCATGGTCATAGCATTGAAAATGCACTGGCGACTGCTCTGCTCACTTCTTCTGCACTGTACGTTCCCTGTTCTGTTCTTATCAAACGCCTCGCTATCGGCAATTACCACCGAGAAGCCATTTCATAGCCGAATCAGCACGCCAAATAGGGGCAATTATTGCTGTTCGCGCGAGTTCGACGGCATGCCACGCGTAATTGAAATGCTGAGTTTTTGACTGTTCGAGTTAACATCAACAAGGGTGAGTAATTGAAAGTGCCTTTGTCTTCCATAGGTGGCTTTTTAGTTCCATTTCTACATTTTTTGCCAATGAAGCAATGAACTACGGCTTTGAACTCATGGGAAAATTGTCTTCAATACATACAAATACCAAACAAAATGTCATACAATACGAACAAGACGCAGTAATTCGCTGGGAGCGTGAGAAGGGTCTGTAAATTGGGTGAAGATTTTGTATCAGTTTGTTTTCAAATCCTCGTTTTTATTGAAGTTCTGAACAGATGTCATTAAGCACTCAAATCTAAGGCTAATTATGAGAAGATTTATTTGTAAAATTTCAACCGTGCGGGCTATCTTTCAGGCGCAGATCCCTTCTTCCACACATCACCTTCCCCCCCCCCACCCCACCTGAGTCCACCACTCTCCTCAGGCAATGACTTTTCTTAATTAATGGAGGTGAACCCGAGGATATTAGGATGAGTAGGAAGTTTTTCACCGTCATTACAATGGTTTACAACATGAACATTTAAGGTGAATCCTTCTGATCTTGAACTTTGATCTCTTGTGAATCCAAATTTTGATTTCTAGTGATCCGACGCTGGCTTCCGTCTAAGAATTCCGCGACATGCACTAATCATACGAAGCTCATCCAGAATTCCCGTAGAAACCATTAGGATCTCGCGAGATACGGAATGATTACAGGAAGAAAGTGTGAAGAAAGCAGCGTGAAAAATAGGCGGGATTTAGTCAGAAATTTAGGCGAAAACACAGCACTCACCCAAAAAATAAGAAAGGTTCGAGCAACATCCGCTGGTCTCCTTAAAAATGCACGGAGCTCAGCAGGAATATACTCACAATTCCACAGAATGGGTGATTCTAGCGGACATATGTTCTTCCCACGTATAGTATAGACACTGCATAATTTCAAAAATTTCTGTGAAGTTGAGTAAAAATGTAAATAATTAAGATAAAAAGTCACGAACTTGTTTCTTTTTTAAACTTGCGATTGGCTCAGCTTTATGAAAGCACGAAAATGCTATCAATTGCTCAGTAAAAAAAACACTCACAAACCGCTTTGAGTCAAATTAAAATAAATTTGAACTAAATTGTAAAAAGTTGTCTCGAAATAGCAGCTGTAGGTGGAAGTGGACCACTTTTCGACCAAAATGTGAAAACTGATCAAAAACACCACATCCCTTTTTTACTCCGGCGCCAACGGCAGTGGGTGGTTTGTCTAAACGTCACTCCAGTTCTCTTCCTGAATGTCTTCCATACTGGATTCATATGTGACCAACAGTCCTCTCCAACAGTCATATACTGGAAACGTACATAATGAAGAATTTGTAGGAGAATGAACTAGAGGTCACCAAATATAGCGGGAACTTAAGTCAGTAACCTCTGAGTAAAGCTCGCACAGAAAACGACAAATCTGTAGCATGTATGCGACGACTTTCGGTTACTGATATATGTGATTTTCTCGCCCTGCTTTGCAAAAAGTGCACATTTTCGCGCGTTATTTATCCCTCCCTCAAAGTTCTTTCCAACTCTCTCCCTGCCGAAACAGCTTAGAATACATAGGCGTATACATTTTACTCAAACGACCATAATGTGTGGCGCATAGCCCCGAAGCCTAACCAAAGCCTAATGTTTGCACATGTCATAAAATTGTTTCACTAAAGTAGTCTCGATGTGAAGTTATAATAATTTGCCCACTGACGATCGCGCCTTTTTTTTTTTTTTTTTTGTAGAGTTTCCACATCTTCTCAGGTTCCGGCCCTTCTCCTGCTTTTAAACTTTTATAAAAATAGCAATATGAATTTTTATGACCCCATCAACCAAAGGTTCTAATACACTAGAATCTAAGAAGACTGCTGAGATCAGTGAGGTTTAATCATCTCTAAAGCTAAGCCATACGAAAAAAAGGCACGGCACACCGGAAAGCCACACGGTCACCAGTGGGTTAGGAAGAAAGATCTAGCATTTTATGGGGAAAGCAATATCATAGCCTGTTTTCGGAAGAGTAATCTACTATATCAAAAGGATGAGGTCGCCATGTCCCGAAGATGGGGGTCGTACTGCGTATTGACTCTCGGCGTATGCATAACAAGTGACTGCTCCTGAACCCAGATGGAATAAGCTGCAGCAACAATAAAATCACACTGTTAGCGGGACTCCGTCTGAGCCAGAGACGAAAACTTTTCCGCCACCGACCTTCTCTGTCTATTGTACGGCCTCATTTCACTGCGTACCAGAGTAGTATAATCTGGCATAGGGTATTTTCCATTGGCGTTTTTATAACACATGAGAGTAACTTAGTCATGAGGAGTGATGCCATTTCTCGAATATATCCTCAGAGAGCGTGAAAGTCTCTGACTGGAGCCGCTATACAGAAGAAAATGTTGATGACCTGAGCATAATGCTACAGTGCTTTTCCTCATGTTAGCTTTATAATTTTTGAATATTCTTTGTTTTTGCGAAGTTCTTCATTGTGTTCCTACTTTTCCATCAGTGTCTAAAGCACTATGAGTGCATTTGGTATAAAAAATAAATAAACAAACAAACAATGAATGTTAGGAAAACTCTCGAGCTTTGGTTAAGTATTAATGAGAACCAAACCCTAACTGGCCTGCACGTTATTAATAAATCGCCTTCTGCGATGCACCGTCACATGACCGAAACGCAAGCTCTGCCTACACTTTATTATCTGTTCGTGCAGAAATAGATGGTCGTCGATGACGAATCGAAGAGGACTGTTCTGCTGATCTTTCGCCAGTGCACAAGTGAAGTGAAAGACCGTAGACTGGCAGAAGACGTCAGGACGAGGAAACTATGCTCCTCATATCCTGTATTTCCTCGGATTGTGATGCATGAACGTTTGATGGTTTTAGACACCTTTATTTGTTTACACTAATTTATCTTCTCCATTTCCTGTGCTTCTCAGAATAACAACTGGACATATCGGCTAGCAAATCTGAAAGTGAAGCTGTTTACTTCCGGAGGTGAGAAAGTAAACACTTCCGGTGATAAACTGGTTGTGTTGAATCAGTCGGTCACGGATGATGCCATTGCCCGAGGTACTTCTTCGTATATCTACCACGAATCGTCCTTGATGTGTTCACTAAGGTTTTGAGGGGTTACCTCATTTTGACACCTTGGTCCTGGATGTGCCCACGTTTCTGCCTGAGCTGTTATGCAGGGTATTTCATGAACATGAAACCACCCCGGAATTCAGTTTTTTTGCTCTCTATGGTAATCCGCACACTCAATGACTGCCACCTTTAGATTCCACCTATCAAACCACCTGGGATATGATAATTGCACAAACGAATGCGTCTTTTTTTTTTGAAATTTCCATGATTTTTTTCAAATTTTTCGGGTGTTTCAAAAATGTGAGACCACTTCCTAATAGATGAAGATTAAGTTTGAAGTAATGCCGGATTGGAGGCATAGTTGATGGCAAGTCTTCTCTTACGGAGAGTTGCATCAAATGGGCGGGGCCGAAAGGGCGTGATACACCATGTGCATCACGTTGTCCACAATGTGTTAAGTCAAAATATGTGAACTTCAGTTCCTGCGGTTTAAACTCAATCCATTTCTAACCTTTCTTTCCTGCGTATTTTGGAATCCTTCATTTGAACTTGTTCAATTTTATAAACGATTTTGTTTACTGGCTCCCCAAGTTGACCATGTCTCGTTTCTTGGTCCTTTCACTGCCATATCAACGGAAGAGTGGTTAGTCATTCGAATGCGGGTTTTTACAGAAAACGAAACTGTCATAACGATTGTCTCCTTTGCTGTGAATCCACAGTTTTACGTGAGCAGCGCCAGGCAAACATATATTAAGTTGGCGGTATAGCCCTGTCTGGAGTCTTCCAGAAGCTTTTTTTACTTGTAAAATCGATGGAAAGGGTTCTGTGGCCTACGGGATATTAGAGCACATCCCACGAACTGTTATTTAAAGGATGAACTAAGCCATCCGGGGCGTTGCTATTAGTGGGTGGGTCTTTTCTTTTCACTCATAGCTGCACCATTACCGCTGTTGTTTTTTTTTCTGGGCATCACATTTTCGGAAAAGGAACATCAAATTGAGCGGAACTGGTCAGCGTCAGACTCTCTGTCAGAACTGAGGACACCTACATCATGACGGGATCTATTGAGACGCAATACGCAGTGTCGTGGGGTGGAGACGGCAGGGCAGTGCCACTGTTGTACGATTGGTGGAGATGTACAAATGCGCCAATATCACAACAGTGCCACTATTCCGTTCTCTATTATGAGCTTCCAAAACCACTTTACAAATATTTCAATATTCACATAGGCCGAACTTATCAACAAATGATTTTTCCACTAGTGCTAAGGACCTGATGTGTTTTTTCTTCTTTTCTTTTTTTTTCACTTTTTTTTTCCAAATTCACCTTCATATTCTCTTAAATTGGGATACCTTGTCTAGTTAATTGCTTCTGGTTAATTGTGTTTCGTTTTCAGTTAGACTTGTTGCACACCGTTCGAAATGAAAGAAAAGGAAAAATAAATATAAAATAAAATATAAAATAAACAAATAAGTACACAAATAAATCCCGGTTGTTGTTTGTTCGAACATCTTGAATGATAGAGACTGGCGATGATTAAATTTCTGTGCAGTGGAGGAATATTTGCAGTTCCGGTTAATTATTTTTGCATCACAGAATACTGCCCATCTGGTCTGCCGCGCCGCACCACTCACGAGGTGCGGCACGGATGTTGCCGGAACTTGTGTTTTGTTTATGTTCTTCACCGTTTTTCTCTGCCTTCACTTTCAATCCGACATGCTGGGGTAAGCGTGGCAATAAAAATAAGCAAAACATCAATACCGGCATCGCCCGACAACCATAGCGCCCAGCTCTGCCACGTCGCGTAGGTTATGCAGCGCGGTAGGCCAGATGAGCGGTACTCTGCGATGCGAAAAATGATTGACCGGCACTGTACTTTATATGACGTTATAAACGCTAGCTTCTTCGTGTTGAAAAGTATATCTGGGGAAGTAAACAATTCGGAAAGAAAAAGAAAAAAAACGAGGAAAGTATGCGAATAGTGGAAGCATAATTCTTTGCAGGACCGGAGCCATTAGAATCCACACTGGGACAGTAATTGTATGTAGGACGATGAACTTAGGTGACATCTCCGCTTTGCCAACTTCTTTTGTCATACTGCTGCACAAAGGAATATCCTGAAAATCGAGAAGAAAAGTCATTTATATCTAAACCCTTTCTAGTGCACACATGACAACAATGTATGACATGTATTCGTAGGAAATCAACTGATAATAAAAATAATTTTGAATAATAATGACATCAACCACTAAATTGTAAAGCTAATGTTGCTAATTTTAGTGCTACACTCCTGCTACACGTCTGCATCCCCATTAACCGGATGCGAGAAGAACAGCACACGTAAGTCGTTGCCTGTTAATGGACGCAACCCTGTGAACAGCAAATTAGGAAAAGTACACGGTGTTCCGCTCCATTTCGCCACAGCTGTCGGAAATAATGTGGTTTGCTCCGAATCGGATTCTTGCAGGATGTTTCCAAGTGTTCAAAGTGTCGCTGTCGACGCTGCAAGAGGAGGACCTCAGCAAGAACCTGAAGCCGGTCAAGAAGTATGGCAACAACGTGTTCGCTCCACGTGGTAACTCGCCCAAACTCACTGAGAAGGTCATCGAAAGCATGCCGGCAAACGCGGATCCTCGAGTAAGGGTGCGTTCAGTCGAGACCAAATAGGTCAAACCGCCATGAAACATTTGCAACTACACTCTCCCTCATCCCGAGGAGGGGATGAGGCTGAATTTTTTAAAAATCAAATTATTAAGGAGTTAATGTCAACTTGCTCTCGATTATTCTTTTTTTTCTGACACTAACTTTTGACTACTTAACATTCGGATCAATATTTCTAGTAATTACAGGATGACAACAAAGTCTTTGGCCAAATGCAAAGAAATACAAAACTGGAAATAAACAGGGCAATGAATCGGAAATTTATCTGAGCTATTCAGAAATCATGCGCTTTAAGAAGCCACTCTTGGATTTCTTTTATTTTTTTTATCTCTTCTGACTTCTCCGGAGAGTTGGCAAAACCTTCGACGACTGCACCGCACGATGCCCGCAAGTTGGTCGGGCTTTTATGATCCCGTTTTCACTAAGGTCTAGACCGAGGATATTGGAATCTCAACAAAAGTTGGTTCTGATCCTGCGTTCTGCGACCTGCATACCAGAGGTCCAGAGGTCTTTGTTATCTGATGGCAGAAAGTGGCTGGACCAATTTATTGACCTTTTTCGATCAACAAAATTAGTTTAGGCATGGATCCTTCTAATAATGAAAGATTGCATCCTCTCAAATACAGCGCAGGAAATCGGGGACGACGCCAAGACTCCACCTGCGAGAACATCCATGTCCACCTCTTTTTTGTCTGCAATTCATACAACATTCAGATAAAGCGACGGGGTATGAAATTGCTCACCTTGTTCGAGACGGTTTGGTAGTTGATGAAAAAATAAAGTCACTGGACTTCCTGGCAAAGCACAAGGAATAATCGCAGCTGATCCTTGGCCAAAAACTCTGTTGTCGCCCTGCATACGCCCACGGGGCCACATCCATGCATCCGCGCCCCAAAGTTGCGGAGACCCCAGGCTTTTCCCACACCCCCACCCTCCCCCCCACCTCCGTTCCGGCACTGTTGTAAACACATCTCTGAATGAATAATTGAACAATTAAGTAAACCAAAACGACTTAGACACTACACAACTTCCACTCCGGAGTTCACCAATGGCTCTTATCTGGATACTCCGCCGAGATCGCGAAACCATCATTTTGTGGTTCATTACTTCTCCGGGTGGGAGGCGGATACACTTGAATGTTGAGCTTCTAAGTTTTTTGAACTGAACAGAGCCGAGTTTATCTCTCGTTTCTCACCCCCGATTTCTATTCCATAGGTGTAGTGGGTTTTATCGCGCAGCTTTTGTGTTTTTTTTTTCTCCGTTTATTATACGTCTCGCTTTTGCCTTTGGACAGCCAACCGTTGGCGTAAGCAGAATAATGACTACACTAAAAATTAATGTACTTATTTACAAGACTACAGACTTACTATTGTATTATTATTGCATGTGGAAGGATATTCCTGTAGAAGAAAGTAGACAAAGCAAATAAAACTCATTCCTCCATGAGCGAAAAAAGAAAGAAAAAAGTCCATTAATTAGCTAACCACTGACCTAATAATGAGAGAAAACCACAATATGAACACCTCAAAACTGCTACTGTTCACTTTTTCCTGTCACTTCACTCAACTTCTCCACTGTTCACCAAATATGTATTTCAGGAAAACATCCTTAACAACAATTATTTCTTAAAGAGGGTGGATGCCGACGATGGTTCAATCTTTAGCGAGGATCTGCAAGACCTTTTACCTCAGAATCTTCAGCAAATGCAAGTAAGACCCTCGTCCGTACCATGTGCAGCTCCCATTCAGGCTTCATAACACATATTTAGGCCACCACTTCCGTGTCTATGGAGGAGCCGCTGCCCGTGTACCTGATCATTCTTTTGATCGTAGTGGGGATTCTGGTCGGGATCCTTGGCACCTGCTCAGTTCTTGTCTTCGTCGACTACAAGAACAATCCGAAATTCGACACGTGGGCGTATTTCAAAACCTTTCTGAATTCCCATGACTTACAAAGTGATTCTTAATCGAGCAATTGTAGGTCAGGGGTGGTGACGTATACACGTCGGCGGAACTTTGAGAAGCTGTACGTGGACCCAAAGCAAAGGGATAGGCTGGAGAGGCAACGAAGGCAAATGAACGGTCTGAACAATCCTTTCTTGTCGAAAATGCGATCTCATATCAGAAGTTCTAGCTGAAGCCGTTGTTCCAGCAGCATCGCGAACTCCCCTGCCGGTACCTGGACGGGTGTCTCGCGCCAGTCGCGAGAGCGAACTCCTGAGGTCCTCGCGTGAAGCCACGGAAAGTCTTCGTCTGGAACGCAAAAACTCGTACTGATTCGAACGCATAGACGTGTAATTACCCCATTTGCCAGCACTTACCTCAGCACAGTCTCATACCACGGTTACTCCTCCATTGTTATCTGTACAGATGCTCCTCGTTTCTGCGGGCGATATTCCTCCAACCACCGCTTGGGAATACGCTCGCCTCCCTAGTCCGCCTACTCGTTGTATGTACAAGTCAGGGTATTGCTCAGTTTTATGGTTGTTATAGTATTGTTTATCAACGTTGCCATCTAGTATTGGTGCCAAATTGTTATCAGAGAAAATAAATCTGCTGCAGTGCCGTGCAATTCGAATTTGCTAAACAAGAAAATATCCTAGAGAACAGCAAGTGATATCGCTGCCTCTGGGTGATGTCCACAAACATACACTAAAGTCGCAAATAATGGACCTTGTCTGGGCAGTATAGAAACATTATCATTTAACGGAAGATTATGCCTACACCATCTTCTGTAAGATTTTAGCCGCAATACAATTTCTTGGGGAATCATTGACAATGTTGTCAGCTGACACAGAAGGTGGGGAAAGGATGCTGTTAAGACAGAGATCTGACACTAAAAGACACTGTTGGAGTATTTTAAAACTGAAGATGCTACAGGTTTGCGATCAGCATAACATTAGATTGGCGCAAAAGAAATGACGAGTTTTTGTGTTGACTATATTTTTTCCACAACTTTAATGAACGGTAGAAGGTCTCTTCGATAAGCAGGAACCTTTGCCTAGTGTATGAGCAGATCCCTGATGCATAGCGTCCAGAACACAGGAAACTCAGACGCGAAGAACAATGAGATTTTCGTTTTCGGGTCCTCAGGTTTTTTTCCTTGCGAAATAAAGGATTTGGTAGCAGGGAAAGCTTCAGAAATACTGTAATTTTCCTGGAGAATACGGTATTTATTTGAATGTTTGCCAGGAAAGTTATCAAAGTTTAAGTATCAAAGTTTAAGTCAGCTCTCGGACATTAAGACAGAAAGAGTTTAAGTCAGAGTTATCCAAAAAAGAAGAGTGAAGACGAAAAACAGGAAAGTGAAAATGCGGTGTCTATGAGGTACTTCATGACTCATGACTGCAAAGAATACATCCATACGTACTCCATTATTACATCTAGGATACATCTACAAGTATTATACATTAGTACATAGCCACTTGCTGGATGAGCATGTGAGGTGTTCATCTCGTTTTGTACGCCTTTCTTTCTTTTTATCAAAGCCTTCGCCTTCTCACTTTTCCATTCTCTTTTAAAGGCAGCACTCACGGAAATTCTCCCTTCTGAAATGATTCGCTTACCGTGTAGTAGTCGGCCGCTGGAGTCTCTATTCTTCAAAGGCAGCACTCACGGGAATTTTTATGTTGAAGATTTCGCGGTATGTCGGGGTTTTTAGGGACGATGAACTCATTGACGACGACGAAGTAGCGTGAAACACGCGAAAAACACGGAAAATGATGGCAGTATTTCATGTGTGTCCACAGCGCGGACGAGT
>KN726859.1:24107-34635 GCA_000816745.1 Ancylostoma duodenale
TATTGATGCTCGCTTCGCTCGCATTCTTCACAGCCGCACGGGCTATGAATAATTGGAGGTGACCCATTCAGCGTAAACGATCTCATGATATGATTTATGTTTGGCTGGCAGTTGTGGAAATTGAAGTGATAAGAGTCTACCGGTGTATATAAGCAAAATGAAGAGGGGGGTCGATTCAGATACGAATGGAATTGGAGAGAGTAATGTGGAGGAGAATATCTTACATCCAGGCTTTTAGATGAAAATGTAGAAGGGAACAGCATCCCTATCGGCACATCCCTAATCCAGAAACGGACCCGCACCGCGGTGTTTCTCCACTTTTAAATGAACGCGCACCATTACCATGGAATTAATTGGATCCGTCTCCCACCACTTTGGGCGCCGGCGCACCCTTATCACTGCGATGGACCTGTCTCTCCCCACTTTGAGTGCCGCCGCACCCTTATCACACCGGTGGGACCCGTCTCCATGCAATCCCTCAATTTTGAACTCCGGCGCAACCTTATCACACGGTGGGACCTGTCTCCAGGCGTTCCCTCAATTTTGAACGCCGGCGCACCCTTATCACACGGTGGGACCTGTCTCCAGGCGTTCCGTCAATTTTGAACGCCGGCGCACCCTTATCACACGGTGGGACCTGTCTCCAGGCGTTCCCTCAATGTTGAACGCCGGCGCACCCTTTTCACACGGTGGGACCCGTCTCGAGGCGTTCCCTCAATTTTGAACGCCGCGCACCCCTTCTTCATCGACGGACCCGTTGCACATCGCCGGACCTTCTGCTCGACAACCTCTCTACCCCACTCTACCACACCACACCCGTTCTTAGCCTTTTATAGGATCTCACAATCATCACCAATCACCATCACTGACCAATCATAGCACTGGTGCACACGCACGTACAAAGTCACATAAAGTCTGTAATGTATAGAGTATTGATTGATCGCTAGTAGAAATTCCCATTAAAATGGTGTACAATCAAGGCTGTTCTGCTTCAGATTGGAACCACCGTGCTTGTGGAAAACCTCTTCGAAACTCTTCCTGTACGACGAAAGGAGTATGAGAAGACAGCAAAAAAGGAGTTTGGCAGGCTACTTACTGCTATTCAGAGTTTTGCCCTCTCTCGTCCTGACGTGAAGTTCATATGCAGCAACACCGTTGCAGGGTATGTAAAATGAAACTTCTGTGTTTATATAACTTGGATTAGTTAAAATCTTTCAGAAAGAGAGTGCAGTCTGTATGTACCCCAGGAAAAGCTACTGTTCGGGAGGTAAATTTTTCTGTTGTTGTTCCATCTACTCACATTGTTTTCATGCTCTTGTAGGTAGTACTCAACCTGTTCGGTGGGCGAACAGACAAGAATAAAATGGTTGAAGTTGTCCGATGTCTTCCCACTGATGAAGTGGCTTCGATTCATGGAATCGACCCTAAGAACACGTCAGCATACGTTGATATCGAGTGAGTACTTGTGTTGTAAGTTGTGTGACAAATTATTTAGTCTACGAATTTATAGAATGAACGGCTTCGTGAGTTCTTGTGAGCATGGTTTTGGGCGAAGTTCAGCGGACCGCCAGTTTATTTACATGAACCAGAGGCCGGTAGACTATCCCAAAGTTGGTAACTATTTGTTTTTTTTTTTTCAATTTTAGCCTTTACTGAGTTTCTGCGCAGCTTTCACTGTTTATGGATAACCTCGCCATAATAGATGAAGTGGCTTCGATTCATTATAAGCGACAATATTTGAGTGATGATGCATAGATAATCTTGCAATTCACGCACTAAACTATAGGCACCTAAGTTGTGTCCTATTATCTCGGCGAATTCTTGATCACATTATCTTTTCTCTGATTTTTCTACGACTAGAACTTACGCTGAGACTCACCACGACCGTCACGAAATTACCTCATGTACTAGCATAATTACCCTCTAAACATAAATAAAACTAAAGATAACTTAAATCGAACTACCTATCGTTTCTAAAGCGATCTTACGTGTAAAATGATGATTTTTCTCCAATTTCTTTTAGATTTGCCGCGTGATCAATGAGGTTTACCAACAGTACAATCGTTCTCAATACCCAACGCTTGTTTTATATGTTGAGGTCCCTCCTGGTAAGATTTTGTCTGTATCTCATGAGATCGCATCATCTTTTTACCTTTTTCTACCTTTGTATAATTTTGTTTATCAGTGTTCATGTCAGATGAAGCAATCTAGATTGATCTACCGAAGTTTCGCTTCAGGGGAGATTGACGTTAACGTTACACCAGACAAACGGATGGTCTTCTTTGAGCGAGAAAAAGAACTACTTGCTCTTATTCGTTCTTCATTTTTGGCAACGTTTCATCCCCTTCTAGGATCGTACACATCAGTTGGAGATAAAGTCACTAATACAGGTGAATCCTATTACAATTCCACATCAGTTCGTTGTGAATTGGTATGTAATCTTCAATATTAAAGATTTCGAGGATACTCACCGTTCGACCACTCCTTTGTCTAAACCTAATACACCATTATCTGCACAATCTGCTCTTATTTCTTTTTTGAAATCGAATTCTGCAAAAGCGCACTCGCCTACCTATGCGCCTCCTCAACCAAAGAGATGCCGAACTGAAGAAGGCCATTCCACGAAGGTACTGCTGGTTTTCGTTTCCTAGACACTGTCCACTCTCTTTTATTGCAGTTTCCTTTTTTTTTCAGACTTCTTCAGCTGGAATGAAAACTATTGAAGATTTTGCTTTCAAGCCTATCTCACGTAACATTCTAACTGAAGAGGTCAACACGCCTTCAACAACGAGTTGTGGAGCTTCAACTCCTAACGACGAGAGAAATTTATGCACTCCACCAAGCAGTTCTTCGAAGAAGAAACAAGTGAGAGAACGTTCCCCTTCTAACAATAAGTCATCTGGTACGTGGCTTCTAATGTTCACTTTTGAACCCACTGCTGCTTTCCATCATTTCGTGGGTTCAGATGCTTTCGCCGAACTAACAAATCAAAGGAGAACTTTCAACCCACAATTAACGAGGAATCTCTCTCGAGGATTCGAACTCGATATTGGAAAAGACGCTGCTGTTATTGAGAAAATGGAAAGAACAATGGATCAAGAAGATCCGTGCACAAGTACGGCAGAACTGGCGGAGAGTGATTCACATGAGGTGACTGCATGAGCTAAGCTACATGCTTCTTCGAAGTGCATTAGCAAATGTAGTAGAGTAGTAATGTAGTAGTCATTGTTGTTTAGACGCTACCATTGTTTTGCTACATATATAATTTTTTGCTACATACAAAATTATCTTTTTCAGCACATAAACGATATAACACCATCACAGTGTGTACAACGATCAACTACTTTCTTCAGGACCCAACAGACGGTATAGTATTTCTACCTCCAAAAACGTTCATTAACTAATGTACAACCACAAGATCTATGAAGTTATATGGTATGTATGTGAGGAATGCAATCAATTCCAGGTGCCGTTTTCTATGAAGGCTCTCAAAGATCGACTGGACAGGATAAGGGCAACAACGAAGGAAGAGCAAGCGAGGTTGCTTGTTTTATATGTTTAGATCTCATTGGATTCAGCATATGTAAAATTCAGTCAAATCATGGAGTTCACCGCTTCAATCGCACCTGGGGAGAACACCTTGGCTGAGGAGGAACTGGATCGCATCCTCAAGTAAGTTTTACATGGGATTTGATGCTGGACCGTGAACAAGAAAAGCCCGTATCATACGCAGGCCGTTCCAAAACGCCTTTGCTGCTAGAAATTCCGCGATTAAAAAGTTAGAACGTGCGCGAATTCTGCAGAGTCGCTCTGCTCTCTTCACTTAGCAGCACACCAATCGTCAATGTTTATAGAACCGAGTGTAAATTTAGCATATTATCGGTTACTTTACAGTTTAAAAAGGGAGTTCCCATCTAATGCCTTAATAATCCTTAATAGAGAAATGGTTTAGGAAAACTGACTTTGCTCAAATGTCTGTGATTGGGCAGTTCAACAAGGGATTCATCATTACTCGACTGCGAAATCACTTATTCCTTGTCGACCAGCACGCCAGTGATGAAAAGTATAATTTCGAAAGATTTCAGAAGAAGGCGAGAGTGGAGACACAGAAACTGCTACAGTGAGTTTAAAAGAATTACAGTTTGTGATTTGGCTCATAATGAATGTTATAGCCCCAAACATCTTGATCTTGGTGCTGTTCAAGAGTCAGTGCTCAAGGATAACCTAGACGTCCTTGAGGCGAATGGATTCGGTTTTGAATTTCAAGAAAAAGGTGATTTTATGAGAACGGCTCTATCTCACAATCTCCAGAGCATAACTATGTCTTAATTTACATACCAGAATTCTAGAAGACGGCTGTAGTATCGCGCTTTTGACTTCTACTCCTGTTCTCCATAGCTGGCAGTTTGACAAAAGCGGTACGTTCGTTAGTTCATAGGTACAGCCGTATCTTCCCATTAGTCCCTACTTGTTAATGGGAGCAGTGTCTTTCTTGCTTTCTTTTTTACATTTGGTTTTGCAGACATCGAAGAGATTTTGGCTGTCGTCTCTGAATTCCCAGGAGTGATGTACCGGCCCGCAAAACTTCGACGGATATTTGCTTCGAGAGCATGCAGAAAATCAGTAATGATAGGAACTGCGCTTACTACTAGCCAGATGCAAACGGTATCTCAGATTTCTGTACTTTTTTCACTTAAACATAGAAGAATGTTCATAATTACAGATTGTAACCCACCTTGGGACGCTAGACCAACCCTGGGTTAGTTTGAATTGATTTCTAGTTTGTACCACTGCTCTATGAATGCATTTTAAGAACTGCCCTCATGGCCGCCCAACTCTTCGACACCTTGTGGACCTTCGTAAAGTTACACCTCAAAGTAGTGTACAATCATGACTTGCTAACAGGAAGAGAATACCGCAACGATCTCTGCGTGACCCCAGCAGCGTGATGTAGCACAGTTGCTGCGCCCTCACTATGATTGTAGCAACAACCATTATTGACGGTATATATGGATCTCCAAGCCGGTACATTATCCTCCACTAGTTTTTTTTTTCAAGTTTTTTAAACCTCACTACTAAAAATTATCTCAACGAACATTGACCATGTAGTGAGAGTAGAGAAAATGAGCCACAAATAGTACGCTGTACTGACCATCATCTTGCCCTCGGCTGCGTAACCTCACATAAGAAGAGTCATAGTAAAACCTTGTCATTTTCGAATTTGTTCGTCCCAATGTGTTAACCATCGATCCTCGACTGTCCATTTGTGTAAAAACAATTTTGAAATAAATATTTGAACTTGCTATATCGATCCGCGTCCTGAGTCTTTGCGCATCACACTTCAAGTCGAAGAAAAAGGTTACCTTAGTACCTAGCAACCTACAATGGATTTTACTGAATAGCAGCCCGGAATCTATAGCACCTCCACTGTTCCATTGTCGATGTCCGTCAACGTTCCAAAGAATCTCCTATATTCGAATCGACCAGTTTTCCGGCGAAATATGTCTGAATGCTGATTGGACAAGATACATCCAATTCTACCTTCTTTCTCACAGCGGTGGGTAATTAAATAATTCTCTCTAGAACAACGGGTAAATCCACTAAGTTTCCATGTTTTCATGAATCCCGCACAAAACTCGGGCAAATCGAGTCGTGCTCCTCGGATGTTACCTAGGTAGGCCTGTTTTTAATTCTACAGGAGTCAACGTGGCTGGACACCGACTACACCACTCATAATGCTCATTAGCAAAATTGCTTATCTTCATAGCATTGGCTCTTTCTGCCGTTGTGCACTGTATACTGTAAACACACCACAGGAAAAAAAAGTTTTATTAAAAACTAAATCTATGTACTCTTGCGTCGCAAAGCGACAACACAAAAATATACAAGTAGAAGGCAGCAGCTCGAAAGACTTGATTGGCGAATTACCTTAGTGTTTTGTAGCTTTCAAATACCACGTATATGCTGAGATCCCATTTCAACCTTTTGCATTTTCGCATCTTTTCAACTCAAATCTTCTCGACCACAAACCACTAAGACTATCCCGACACTATTCTCAAGTTACCACCCTGTTAAAAGAACACGAAAACAAGACTAGAATGCTCAACTGTGCGGGAAATAATAGTCGTGGGCTGAGTGGAAGTTGAAATCCGGAGCGCTTAATTCCTGTTCCAACCTCATTTGTAGCATCACAGCACAACTTTCTAGAGCGTTGCACTAAAACTTAGTTGTCGTTCTACCTTACTTCTCTAGTCGGAAATCAGAGTCTAAAACTAACGCCTTCGATGAATGTCCGTTGATGAGCACGGAGTATCTCGTTCTGTTGCTGTAGCTGTCGAAGACTCCCCCGCTTCTCTTCAAACTGTTTTTCAAATTTTCGATCAATCTGAAGTGTGGGTTGGTTCCAATTAATACACTGTTGCACATCTGTCGTAATCGGGTAAACGCTACCTTCTCTTTCCATCGTAAGAATGTTACCGCTGAGACAGTATTTGATGCGAGCCTTACTTTTCGAGCTGGAACAACTCAAAATGCAACGGAGGAAATAAGGACCTAACTAACTGAAAACCCACCAGCTAGCTTCCGCAGCCTATTACGATCCTCAATAGCGAGGAGGTATCGGCTGCGTGAGACTTTTCTCCTCATCTTGTCTTTTCGCCGTCTAGGGGCAGAATAACAAGGAGATGAAGCCCCAGATGTGGAAGGCGTACAGCTGTTCGAATGATCACTCGGTACGTCTCGCACCACCGAATCGCTATCAGAGCCCTCACCGCTCATATTCACTGTTATATACAAATCAGGATTGTGTCATACCGATTCAATTTGTCTCCAAGGCATCGACTTTAACTCCTCATACCATGGAGTGGGCAACCAACTCCAATAACTCATCATTTTGCATTTCAACTGGTTTCGATGCCACATTTTGTGCAACCGATCACTTGTCAGTGATGCCTACTATTCCTAAACCTCAGATTTTCCATGATTCTACTTCTAGGAAAACTGATTCTAATGCATTAGGTAAACTGCTTTGAAAGGACCATCCAACATATTTTACCCTCACTCAATAAATTAAGCATTAAAAAGTTTAGTTCTGATCACTACGTAGCACAAAATTGATCTATCAGAACCAAACTTTCTGTTAAGTAGCTTGTCGAGAGGAACGCGAAGAATCATGTTACCAAAAACCACGTAACTACAATTACTACCTCCTAAAACCACAACAAATAACTGATAACGGACCTTTCCAAGCAGCTTGCCCCATGACTGCACCACTACTTTCATAAACCACTCCAGTAAACTGAAAAAAAAGAACTACAAAGTAGAGAGACGTTCCAACGTCTTCGAATAGCACAGACACAAACAATCATTTCATGATACTTTATTTCGAATCAATAATCTTGTTCAGCGACGATGAGCTTCGTAGAGGACGCAACACGAGAAGAAGAACGCAGGACTTGATATTGCCAAATCATGAAGACGAAGGGTAGTCTATGCACCGATAACGAAGGAATCGTACGGCTTACATACGGATGGCCCCGCGTGGCATAGAAGAGCCCACTAACCCCAGACTGCGCAACCTAAAGTCATAAGTATAAGCTGAGAAGGAAAAAATGCAAAAGCAAATAAAAGAGAAGGAGCAGAACCTCACCTTACTACCGCTGGACCGCTCCACTCAGGCAGGACCGATGTTGGTGGTCAGGCCTTCATTGCTAGCGGTTGAAAAGCTGCCGATGCGAAATGCTTGTGGCTATTTCCCAATGGTCCAAGTAAACTAATTTTCTAAACAAAGTCTCACGTTCGAACAAACGCTTCAATGAACTCAAAGACCACGCAGTGAACAATGCAATAACGATAACACCAACCATATGGGCACTACATCCCGGGGTCAGAATGCCGCTCCAACGATTAAACGCATGCTAGCTCCCACCGGACCGATAACCCTCCGAGAAAAAACTTTCTGAATGCAGCAATTATCAAACACATATAGAAAAGAAGGTAAATTCACTCACATTTATGACATATATCTGTTGAACAACGTAAGCAAAAAATACAACACAATACACGTACACTAGTAATAACACACTTCTAAACAGCTCTACTGCGGAAATGTAATTAGATCACTGAAATCGAACAAATCGTCACCGAAATTCTTCTGATGCATATTAGGAGAAACGTAAGGAGTCTGCAGAGGATCACGAGTAGGATAAGCACTGTTCTCTAACATCCTACGAAGACTATCTACTTGCTTACTGAGTCGTTCAAACCCTTCAGTGAGACGCTTGTTCTCGGTGCGGAGGTACTGATTTTCCTCGGTCAACTGCTTCACTCGCGCCTCGTAGGTGAGCAACTGATTCTTCTTCTGTTCACGGTAATTCCTCGCATAGTTGGCCATCTTTGACGTGCTGGTGATCTTCATCGGACGGCCGCGACGAGATGGCCTCTTGACGGGCTCTTCATCAGCAGAGGCGTAACGGGAAACCCTCTGACTCTCCTCGGACTTCGGGATTACCAGATCGTTGGTGGGCACAGCTTCATAGAATGACGTAGTAGACGTAGCCAGAGACACAGGCGAATGTGTGGGATCAATGTTACCATAGCTGGGCATCATGCAGTCATCGGACAGGAGTGGCTCATAGTTGCAGAACTCAGTGCTACACTCATCGACACTCTGACCAGCTGGTGACTCACCCAGGTACTTCATGAGGAGCGTCTCCTCGTACTGCGGGGAGTAGAACACGACCGCTTCGGGATTGTCGATATCGCACAGACCACAGCTCGAACGGAACACCTGGTCTTCAGACTCTGATCTGAAAAAGTCACAAAGCATGACTTCCGACATGACTACAGCGGGATACAAGGCGAATTCGGCAACAGCAACAAGCACTGACAGGAGGAACGAGCAACGACGGCGGAGCGGTGCGAATGGCCGACGATCGATCGGCGCCGCCCCGCCCCCGACTTTCGAAACTCTGTGATGACACACAACCAGAACTACCGTATACTGCGCATCTTGGACGGCATTCAAACTGGGAATACTGCGATGCCGAGATTGAACGGACCTACATATTTTCTCTCCAGAGCTTGTAAACTGTGGAAAAGTCGTAGCGGTAAGTTTTGGTAAGCCGTACGAACCCATGCCTAACGTGTGCATGCCCGTGGGATCTGGGTCTGTTTTTAAAATTGGTACCATCTTTAAAAAAATAAGATTGGACCCGCAGCGACAAACGTTTCTGGGGTAAGTTGACCTCCTATGAGTTCCATATGCGTGCGTGGAAGTCACCAACTCTAATTACTCCTGCTACATACAAGATGAATCGCCTCGGGCTAGAATCGCACAAATCGCACAATATCTCGCCTCTGGCGTATGATAGCATGTCAATAGTGTACTGCGCCATGCATCACATTTCACGGTTAAGACAAGAAAATCTGCATTCATGGCTTTGTCATTAGAAGTTAAACTGTTTGGCTCAGGAATTCGACACACGATTTCATGACTGACTCAAATTACGGTGAGATTCATCATAAATTGATGCTCATGGTTTAGAAACAGGTGCCAAAGCTCATATCACCTTGTGGCACTATGTACATCTGTATATATAAAAATGAAAGTCTCTATGTATATATGTATGTGTGTGTATGTAACGAATAGAAAATGCGGAGGGTTAACCGATCGGGACCAAACTTTGCACACATTCACATCAAGGACGGCGGAGGTTTTAGGCCACCTCGCATCTGAGATTACCACATTGTGCAAGCAGGTCCGTCATAGGCCGGCGGAGGTTATGGGCTACTTTCTGCCGAAAACTATCCATTGGTTTATCGATCATATCGATTTTATTGATTTTTCGCTATTTTTGCCACGGACGCGGTGAAGACATGGCTACTGGGGTACGTCAATACGGTGAACACGAATATGACAATCGTTTTGTATGACACCTTCGATTCATCGATTTTATTTATTTTTCGCTAATTTTGCCCCGGGGGGCGGTGTAGACATGGCTACTGGGGTATCTCAATACGAACACGAATATGACAATCGTTTTGTATGACATTTTATTGATCTTTCGCTAATTTTGCCCCGGGGGTGGTGAAACCGTGTCTTTTGGGATGTTCTGAAACGTTCAACATGAATATGGCAAGCATTCCAGAAGAATTTGCCAGCAAAACAATTTTACTTTACTTTTGAGGGAAGGAGACGGGATGAAGAAGAGTCACTTAGGCTGATCACCAAATGATGAATATCTCGATAGGCCTCTTTTGGCTCAACAAATGTTGCCATCATCTTCAAACAGGGGTGAGAAATAGAAGGCCCGAGCAAAGCCGGGTACACCGTCTAGTATCTTACTTCTTATTAGCTGGCACTTCGTGTGTGTGTGTGTGTGTGTGTGTGTGTGTATGTGTGTGTGTGTGTGTGTGTGTGTGTGTGTGTGTGTGTGTGTGTGTGTGTGTGTGTGTGTGTGTGTGTGTGTGTGTGTGTGTGTGTGTGTGTGTGTGTGTGTGTGTGTGTGTGTGTGTGTGTGTGTGTGTG
>KN726860.1:7419-22631 GCA_000816745.1 Ancylostoma duodenale
CCGCCACTGCTACTCGCATCTATGTAAGTATCAATACTCAACAGTTGTCATTTCTGATTGTAAGATGGACTATATATGTCAAACCCTTCAAGGCAGTCACCATTGTCTTCGAACATATTCGCTTGGGCTGACAGTTTCAGGTTTCGAGGTCACCTTGAAATTACACCACATTCACCCAAAACGCCTTTCTTTCAGCATTCACCGAAAACGACTTCTCTTCAATTTATTACTCTCCCCGTTTTTCTTGCCCTCGCCTTTCACGTGATTTCATGGTGGAAACAATGCAGTCTGTTTAATACTTGCTAGATTTGAACACTACAGAGCTTAATTTTTCTTAAATTTGAGATCTTTTCCTAGATAACCTAGTATCAGAAACAATTTGCAGCAGAAACCCGTCCTCATAAAATACGACGAAAATATAATGAGAAGGTGTAATGCTGAGCCATCTAGCGATATTAGATAGAAATAAAACAAAAGCAGCAGCTAATCGATAATCCCCAGCGAAAAGTAGCCTATAACCTCTGCCGGCCCATGTCAGACCTGCATGCAAAATTTGGTCCGGATCGGTTTACCCTCCGCGATTTCTATTCATTACATACATACATACTTACAAACTTTCATTTTTATATATACAGATGACGAAGATGTAATAAAAAGGTGCATTGTTGAGCCATCTAGTGATGTTAGATAAAAATAAAGCAGAAGCATCGTACCCTCTTTCTCCTTGACAACATCGAAGAATTTAAGGGTATCCCCATCACCTGCATTTTAGTCTGGAGGCCACTGCGAGTGAAAAAAAAAACAAAAACCTTCTTTGTCATTTCTAAGGGAAATAGGGCTCTGTACCTATCCGCTTTCACACCGAATGTTTCGCCGAAAGAAACCAAAGCAGTGAGGAAAGGAAATGAATGGAAGGCTACTACAATAAAAATTTGCCTAAACTGAACAGGCGAACTAAAAAGGATGAGAATCCGAGAAAGAGGATGGTTCAATCGGCGTTTTTATGCCGATTTGCCCATGAGAAACACCAAAATGGTTGAAAATTGAGTTGTCCACGAACCAGTAACAGAAAAATCAAGCAGAATTGGGCGGAGCTCAGCCCTCTGCCAATCAGACATAAAGCCGGATAAAAAGGCGAGACGAAAAATAGAACAATGGGTAAGACAAGCACGTGATCACATGACAACACCCACATCTGGCGCAGAGTTGACTCGTTCCGTAACGATTAATTGTTCTACAAGAATGAAACGAAGTTGCGCAATATTGTGACATTGGCTGTTCACCACACATGAACCAGTTAACACATTTCTCAATCGATATGTTTATTTGACAGTGTGATGTGTCGAATCTTGAAGTGATATCTGACTAGAATGAAATTGAGCAAAGTGATAATCACAGGGAATGGACAATACACAACGAAAGAAACGGAAGACCACCTCAGAGGGTCACTCAACACAAGCAGCAGAATTTCTTGCGAGATGTAGAGTACGTGAGCGACTACAGTAAAACAGAAGTAGCAATAAAATTTGCTGCCAATAATTCTACTTTCTAAAGAAAGAAAAAAATAGTGTAAGTAGTGGAAACGCGTACATTCAAAGATCCAGAAATGATAGTATAAAGACAAATAAATGTAAAAGTGAATTACCCACGACTACAACTAGAAACATCGTCAAAAGCAGATACGAAGGTCACCTTTCGGTGAGAATCAAACAGAATCACCGCAAAAAAAACCAAATAAAACAATTGAATAGAAGCTAGTTGAAAATACACTTCCCCAATTGTCGAGTAATTGGTGAATAATAGGTAATGCCCAAAATGTATAATAAGTAATGCCCAAAATGTACACACCTTTCTATATTTTCTCTTACCTCTGTACAACGATAAACTAAACGCTACCCTCCCTCTCTAAACAGACCTATTTGTAGAAGTAATACTACGCACTACCCGTACATTCAAAGACTAGACATAAACTATCACTTTAACGACTAATGAACATGATTTTTCGCCGCAGGCTTGAAAGCGGGATGGTTGAGAAGAACCTCTGCCGCCATTGGTCTCTCATCGAAATTCTTGTTCATGAGCACTCGACATAAATCAGCAGTAACTGGCTCTACTGTCGATGGTAGCTGTAAGAAAAATCACTGCATACCACATCTCTTTTCGTTGTATAGCACACTCACATCAATCTTGGGTTCTTCGTAGGCAATCTGGAACATTGCTGCCATCGGTTCAAACTCTTTCCATGGCACTTTGCCAGTTAGCATTTCAACCAGAGTCACACCAACGCTCCAAACGTCAGCTTTTCTCCCATATGCGGTTTTTCCGAGCAAAACCTGCAAATGTACCTATGGATTCAGGCAAAACGTCATCGATTTGTCTTGCTATGATGAATTTCATCACCTCAGGAGCAGTATAGTGAATGGTACTGTGGAAGGCTCCCTGCTGACTTGCTAGACTTTGCATCTTTTTCCCCGAACCAAAGTCGGCGATCTTCACATTTCCCAGTGAATCTCGTAGAATATTAGCAGACTTGATGTCACGATGAATAATATGGTTCTTGTGGAGGAATGCGAGACCTTCCAACACCTGAATTTAACGCATTTCAAGCATTTTTGTACTCAGCAAACGGAGAGAACAAAAAGTAATGAAATGGTCATTGCCAGCGTCTAAGTGGGATATATCGTACAAACATTTAAAAAGTGACACTAAACAATATTTCAAAAACCAGAACAAGAAAATAGCAAACAAATCGAAAGCGAATAAAAGGGCAATCGAAAGTGACCCCTTTCCGCTCACCTGTGCGGTGTGATTCCTAGATACGTGATCTGAGAGACTGCCCACTAGAGCGATATGATCCTTGAGAGAACCTCCGGTCATATATTCCATAAAGATTAAAATTCTGTCGCTAGTTTTCTGTACTCCCAAGTACTGCACTATCCTCGGATGTTGCAATCTTCCTTAAAAAATTGGACTCGCTTACAGACAACTTCGCCTTTTAAAAACGCGCCGCTCACCTAGTTCCTGTACATCAAATTCAAGACCCTGGGCTTCTCGTCTTAGCTCTCTGTTGTCGGGGATTATAGGGATCTTTTTCACGGCGAGATCCCTTCCTGTGTCTACGTCGTACGCCAGATAAACACTCCCGAAAGCGCCGCTGCCGATGCATCTGGAAAATTATTGAGAACAGGAAAAAAAACTACAACGAAACGGGACAAAGGAACACAGAAAATCGAATATTAGTCAGCTGGGAAGATAAGGATAGCGCTCTTGCTCGTTAGACTTTGACCTGAAGATTATTAAAAAGAAAACCACATGCAAGAATTCAAAAGACGAAGCTAGAGCAAAAAAAAAAAAAAAAAAAACAAAGCAAATTGGGAGCAAAGACTAACTTGGCCTCCTTCCAGTGAGTTGGTGCACGCGGTGACTGGGCGCTGAGTTTCCTGTCGTCGATATCCCACTGCACACCACTGGAGCATGATGACTCACCCGTACTTCTTGCAAATGACACACGGCTGGCACCGCAAGACGAACAATTGGTGGAGTAGGGCACCTACATCAATAGAGTATATTAACTTGTCGAACAGGCACAAAGGATAGAAAATTAGATGAAATGTAGACATTTTCGACCACCAATTAAGTCTCGAACAAGTTGCTAGGTTACAACCCATTAGACAAGAAATGTAGTTCTGGTGTCACGCGCTCAGTGGAAGGCGGTTAGTTGCCCAGGCTATGTAGACTAGGAGAAGGAACAGCTTCTTAAACGATAAACAAACAAATATTTATACTGAAAATTCAATGAAGAATTTCCCTCTACCCGTGCACTCTCACTTCACAGCATCCACTTGAAAAAGGTTGATTTGAGCAACTTTGGGCACCAACCTCCACTATAGTACCTGTGTACGTTCCAGATTGATCAGGTTGTGTATCAGCGACTTCGTTGTCCAGAGGTTGATGTTTCGATAGTAGAAGTCGTAAACAACGCTGTCCGGTCCGGTCCACCACATAAAAATGTATAAACCGTGAGATGCACATTTTGAAAATTAAAAAAAGAACCATAATAACGAAGCAGAATGGAAATATCATAGAAATGCAAGTACCTTGATGGCCCGATCCAGTTCGTCCTGGTTCTTAATAGACACAACCACTTCACCTTTTCCTTGCTGATAGTACATATTGATCGTTTTGCCGTATCTCCTTTGTAGATGATCTTGCAAAGCTTTCATAGAGACAGGTCGATCCATTTCGATGCAGCGCTTTTCACCACAGTACTCCATTTTGATCTTGAGGATGTTGCGGCTCACAGGTGGTCGTCGCGACGACATCAAATCCTTCAACCCTTGCACCATCTTCTGCATGTCTTCATTCTGGGTTCTGGACACCTCAACAGTTGGCGCAGTTTTTGATGTTGATGGCACGTCCATTGTGAGATCCTGAAACATTTCCGCATGAAAAAAGCGAAAAAGTCGAAAATTTCACTACCAAAAGTGAAGACGAGCCTTGGGGTTACACAGCAGGAGAACGAGGACCCTTCCAAGTAATAGGGTAACTGGCAATGAAGTGAACAAGTCGTCTAGTGCATTGGTGAGTGCTGCGCGCCACAAGTTATAGACGCAGAAAAACAGCGCAACTACTCGACTGACAAGACCAAAGAAAACAGTGGAAAACTGCGCAGATAGTCGAGCTTCTACTGGGACCCAGGAAATTCAATATTAAAAAGAGTTCTATGTAAATCATCAACTCTGTTGATTCCTCACTGGAGGTTTCCAACCAAATTTAGGACAACGCACGCTTAAATTCTGCGTTTTGCAAAAATGCGCAGGTTTTCTATTCCGCCAGTTTCTGGACAGCTGGGAATCGTATGAAAACAAAAACAAGCGTATCCCAACTAAATATTGGTGTAGTTCCCGTGGAAATTCAGGGAAATTCAATCTTATTTGCAAAATTACTTTGAGCCTTTATCGCGGTTTCAAAAGCTGCAATGCCTCGACAAGAAAACGTGAGGAACCTCAGTCGCTCGTTGGTTCACTACCGTTCTGTGATATATAAGGAGAGTTATAGTGAGCGTCAACGGAAGTACATTCTTCGTGAACTCGGGAAGCGCGGCGCGGCCGCGCCGTTCGCGCTGGAATCACAGCTAAGGTAGCAAAACAGAAGGACTTCTCTGTACATCAAAGTTGATTGAATTTTTCTCAATCCGTGTATAATTCTGCTGGTCACCAACATGGTTAGTGTAAATAATGAAAAGTGAATCATCATTTTTCGCGATTTCATTCGTAGACAAACTCTTCCCGACGGGTCATCGATCAAATGCCATTGAAGCAAAGAACGAAGATGTTGAGTCTATGTCTATCTCAGAACAGAACAAAGAGATGGGAGATTGCTGCAATAAACTCCCATCCTTCTAGTGGATGAGTCACACTTCACCCGCTCCTTTAAATTGCGCGCATGCGGAGTTTTTATCTATTTTTTCTTGTATTTCTATGAAGCGACCACAGTCTACGTTTCAAAATAATACGTTTCGCTGAAAAGCGGACGTATTTTTTCTTTGAAAATGCCCTCAGCTGTATGCAGCGGAAATTCCTATTGTACGATTCACAGTAGAAAAACGAATAACATTCCAAAATATGACGCAAATGAGCGCAGTTACCAATAAAACAATGGATGGGTGGCGTCATCGCTTATGCGATATTGCACGTAAACAGAATTCAATTAGGCTAAAAGCTCTTTGCACAGTAAAATGACCGAAACTTAGGGGTTTTCCTTACATTTTCATAATGTATTTTCCTACCACTGCTTGCACGATGCAGTTACCTATTTGGCGGATTCATGAGCGTTTTTTTGAAATCTAATCTTTATCTCGGGATTGCAATGTGCCTTCTTCACCGACAAGAAAGTAACGGGGCAAACCCTACAGGTTCTTGCTTTGTTTCTGTAGTAGCGATCTGTGAGGAGATGGAAGCCCAGGATTTTCTGCTGTATTTTATACGTTTTTTTTGGATCTATCTATGACTTATTCATTAGTGGGGATTACTGCCAAAGCGATATGAATAAGAAGGAGATCACAGAATTACAAAAGGTGGGTCGCCTTCTTTAGAAATTCTAACCTGGATCTCAACTAAAGCGGTTATCTGATGGCCTGATCGCAAAAATCGCAATTGTTTTCTAACATAGCTCCGTTTTCGTAAGTTAACTGTGGGAATAGTGTAGGAGAGTGAAATAAAATGCAAATCTCGACAGGGGAGTCGAAGCAATAGCAGTGCCAGAAGCTGCAGCCTGGCTAACACGATACTCATGTTTATCTCCTCCATTACCCTTTAATCAATTAGCAGGGAAGTTCCTGGGATTTCCCGAGCAGAAAAGCGGGAAAGTGTCTGATCAGACTACCATTCCTTGCCAGAATTGACACTTTCCCTTTGTTTCTTATTGAGACCTCACCACATCCTTACAAAAACGTAATTAGGATAGGAAGTTAGTCCGATTTTCGTGGATCAGGGCATCGAATAATCCCCTTGAGTGAGGTTCAGGTTAGAATTTATGAAGAACGCGAGTCCGATAACAAGTGACATTTAATGACTCCGTAAGGAAATCAGGATAAAGGCATAGGGGATGACCTTTGACGTGTATAGAGCAGTCCCTCAGCGAATGAATAATCAAAAGAAAAACAACAACAACAGCAACAACAACAACGACTGCTTAGAAAGAAAATTCCCCGAATACCACCCAATCTCGGACGACGAGCGTGTCGTGCGTCATAGCGCGACACTTACGTCATTGGGGGCGGGTTGACGCATTGCTGGCGCATCCGTCTGCCGCCCCGATGGACGTCTGGGTGATAACTCAACGTGGTGACGTTTTGTTTAAACTTATTGTTGGCTACTACGATCGTAGCGTGATGTTTTCCGTCGGATCACACGGTGTTCGTTGTTTTCGCATGAAAACGCATGGATTTGTTGGGCAGAACGGCCGGCGAGCATCGGGTTTTCGTAGCATTTCTCGCCGCTTCGTGTCTCTGTGTTGATTTTGTTGAAATAGAAGTGCCGCTTAATCCGCTCTTCTTAGTTGTGTCTAAGACGTATTACCGGCCGGGCGGATCGCGCAGTTTTCGCGAACGCGAACGGTTCACCGCGCTCGCAGCGGCGTGTGATTCGATTTGTTGTGACAGATTTGCTTTCTGGTTGTGTATGTGTTTGGAGAATTATGGGACATCTTCGATTTTGCTGTTTAAGTCGCTCGTTTCCGGCTTAGGACGTTCAGCGAAGTCTTAAAGCTCAAATCTCTTCACCACTACTTCATGCACTTTTAAACAAGTTTCACTTCGTTGAAGACGAAATGGAATTTCTTCTGGCCACAGATTTCCTGTCCACTTGTCTTCAGTTTATTCACTATAATTGCTCGTATTGCCCAACGTTAAACTTGGCGCGTTCGTTCTTATTCGTACTTATTGAGGCTTTTTCTTATCACGGAGAGTGAAAGTGCAGCAGCAGCAGCCGTTCTTCGTTTTACTGGCACTTTCACATTCCAAACGGCGCTGAAGGATTGCATTTCCTGAAACATTATTCCTAGGCGAGGTTTTCCGTCATCGTATTGCCATCTGTTCAAATTCTGCTCGTGCTCGCATATTTGCGAAACTTTCCACGAATATTTCTCGGTATAAAACTCGTGAAATACTACTCCCGCTGCTTTGTATCCCGTCATATTCTGGACGTTTTTATTCAGCTACACAACGTTTTTCATGGATCACGGCATGCGTTATGACTGCATTAATTGTTCTAGTTTTTGAACGGTTTAAACTGGTTTCGCTCATAGTCTAGAAGTAAGCAAAAAAGTACTTCCGGGATATCAAAAATCGGGCATATTACCAATCTTCCAAGTTGTAGACGTAGTTGTTAAGTTACCCTGCAGAGATCTTAGAGAAGTTCCAGCATTCGACTTCCGGAACTACCGATATTCTGTTGCGTTTTCGACTTTCCACCTCTGATTTCCAGAAAAAAAAAACTTAGGATCTGGAGGCTATGAGGAAATCTTTGTAGGTTTTCATGCATTCATTCCCCAGAAGCGCATCAATACGAGTGAAAACTGTAGCAGAGACTGTTATTTAATAATGTAAAACGCTTACGGGCGTTCGAGTACCCGGTGATCTCACCGACCAATCACGACAGACGTGAGGGGCGCTCTCTTCCGCCCTCCTGCGTCTCTCGATCAGGAGGGTCCATCCTTACGCCATCATTTGCCTGGGAACACATATTGAAGCCAACGTTCACGAGGATTTTTCCTTCTGAGATCAGCCCTGTCCCTGTGTTTTCGGATGCTAGAGAATCACAGCGGTGAGTAAAACATATGGAGCAGTAGCCGTCCGCCCTCCTCCCTACGCCACACGTTGAGATGACTTTTATAGCGAACCACACGCCAGCTTACGCAAGCTCGGTTACTTCCACTAGAGCGCGTGTGGCATTCCTGGGGTGGGACCCAAGACGTAAAGAGACGAGAGTTCACAGAAACGAAAAACAGCACCCTGTTTTCGTAGATTTGTTGAGCGTTCTGCGCTATCTCAGCACTGGATGTGAGTTCTACGTCTATCAAACCCGCGAAATCCGGCAAAATCTCAAGCGCCGAGATCTTTTGCTTTTAAAGGTTGGGTACCTTTTTCCCAACCAGAATCGCTACAATATGCAAGGTAATGTGCTCATTAGTTCGCCTAACCGTTAATACATTTTTTTACGAAGAGCCGGCCACGCTCTTTCCTTGTTCCGGGAACGGTTGATTATCCAAGGCAAACAATAAGGAAATTGTGCCATCAACTAACGAGCAACTACCGTATAACAGCAGCTATCCGCTGCCAGTGAGGAGCTGGTCTGATTTTTTTCTCCTCGAGACCCTCTCGCATTCCGCATCCACATGCGGACACGCATCTATGGTTAGTGACGCGCGTCGATTCGACGGAACACACATTTCTAGACCGACATTACGCTCCGCAATCATCCTCTTCTATCTGTATAGTTTACAATTTTGCCCTGAATTATATACAAAGTGACGGCAACTGCCCTTCCGAGAACACTCAACGTTGAAGGTGGAGAACGCTCATTTTGACAACCACTTACCCTTATGAGTGACATTTTTGTGCCATAGTACCTACACATTATTTCAAGTGCGTCTTGTCGATAATAGTTACCGATTTTATACTCAGCTGAGGGTGTTGACCTTTGCTAAAGGGCGTACTCTCTGGGACTTCAGACTCTGTGGAAGAGCAAGTGTCTTTTTATTCCCTATTCTACCGTGTTTTAAATCTCATTTTCTTGATCTCGGTCTTTTGGTTGTCGTAGTAAATGCAAATAGGCAGTAATTCTTGCAAGATTTTTCGTTTGTGGAGTTCAACCTTGAGATTCTGCGCATGTACGGCTTTTGTGTCACGCCAATCGATCCATTTATTTATCTATCCAGAAAAAGTTCCTCCTCTTTCCGTTTCGTGTCGTGCAATGTTGCTGAGGTCAGAATTCACTTATCCTTGTGCGATCGGCCGACGAATGAGGTGAATTGTTCTTTGCAAAGTGTAGTTCGCGGCGAGCGCAGGAGTGTGGCGGCGATGGCGGTGGCGGCGGGTGGCTGAGGCGGCCGGCCAAGCTGGGGGTCTTCGGAAGGAAAGAAAAGGATGGTAATTTGCGCCTCGTTGGAGGCCCGCTACCGCCTCCTCCCTCTCTGGTCAGGGACAATGCTCCTCGTCGTCGGCGCCCCACCAACACACATGTCAAACAAACCGTCGTACCACCACTATAAACCATTCCTCTTTTTCCTCTCCTCTGTCTAGCCTCTCCCGTCTCTCTGTTCACGTCGCACCTCGGGTGCAAATCCCGTGCCTCGTGCGCGCGCTAATACACGCCTTTTATCTTATTACGTCGCTACTTTGGAATGGGAAATGGGATTCTTTCCCTTTGCTTACCGCTTGAAATCACTGGTGCCCTGCTACTGAAATTATCCGCATTTTCTTTTTAATATCCACTTAAATACAATACCCTATCTCTTGTCCGCAAAAACTAAAGACGCAGCTACACTGATGTCAAAGTAAATGTTATATCTCCAAGTGAAGCTGTCTATAGCCCTCTAGCTAACGAAATGCATTGGGAGTTATTTGCTTTTGACTTCCCACCGTTTGCCTACAATCCTTATCCAGGCTAGCGTTAGCGGCACTTTAGTTCTTTTGTTTCCTGCTATTAAAATAATTGTTTCTATTACTGCAAAGTCAACGAACACATGCTCGGCACCATCTTTTCTTTTAGTTTAATGATAGTAATTAGCGGCGAGACGGAAGTCTGGCGGTGTGGTGCAGTTCTCGGATTATTAGAATAAAGTTTTCTTTTTCCACAGTTTACACTTTTCTTTATTGTTTAACTATCCAACCAGTGATCTACAGGAATAGAGTTAGAGATATTTGAAAGCAGAAAAGTGAGTTCATTTGTGATGGATTTTCTTCTTCTGTTTCCTTTGCTTCTTTCAAAAGTGATATTTACTTTATATTTATTGTTCATATCTGATTAATCCCATATCTTCTTCTTTTTCCATAATCCGTTTGTCGCTACGATCGATCAATAGCGTGCGAGCTAGTGCTTTGTCCATCGACTGCCTAACTTTTTTTTCTTCTCTATCCTATTCGCGTCATTTTCCTAGTGGGATTACTCATATCCAGAAAGCTTCGGCATTCCTATCAAACATGTTTTGACTTTTCATCCAGCGTCACTATCCATGATTCTGGTCCTTTTGATGAGAGTTCGTTTCGCTGTTGACGTAAGTTCATAAAGAAGGATTTTGCAAGTGATTGCAGTGATTGATCATTACTCTAAAGCGGCCATTGATTTTTCGAAACTGGGTCGTCCAGAACTGCTTTCCTCCATCACTGGTTAACGTTTTGTTCTTGTTTGATTGCCATCCTGCCCTGTTTATTCTATGACATTTTACTTTTTCTCCGATAGAATGTTTATACTTGTCATGTCCAAGCACTGCAAAGTTATCGATCAACAGTTCATTCGTCTTGGCAGCTCATTGTTCACGGGGTTTATTTGTGACCATCCATACCATGTGATTTGCATACTGTAGCGAGTTCTTCGCGAGGGTAAGATGACGGCGAGGAGTCCTGCCTACCTGTCAGGTATCTCATCGTACGTTCATTTTTTCGATGTGCCTCAGGCTGTCACAAGCCGTTACAAGTGATAGGCAAGCTAACACTGTCGGCTGAAATTGTAATAACTGCTTTAGATGCCTTCTTGTTTTGTCCAGTCAAGTTCACTTTCTTGTTTCTTCCTTGGATTGCATTCTATAATCCAAATAACACCCACTAAAAGGCCTCCTCACAACTTGAAACTGCCTTCGGAAGTCAAAAATTGCGAGTTTATATGTAGAGTCAGAAGGTTCTTTTGTTCATAATGTTGTGATTTGAACTAATGTACCGAATGGTAGTAATGACATCGTCGCCTCATGCGTAGTGGTCTGATCACGGTCAAACCAGATCTCCCAATGAGGTTCTTTCTGGAGGACGCGAGCGTCCTCTCCTCCTCTTCTTTCGGAGGAAACCATCCATCTGCATCGAATCTTTCCCATTCCACCCCAGAATTCTGCGTATTTCTTATACTACTGGACAGAAACTTTAAGTTATTCACGTCTTTTCCGTCTCATAGTTACTTTCCATGCGCTGAACCTGTATATCTAACATACTCCGCCAAAACTCCTTTATTTTATCGTTGCCGTGAAGCTATTTTCAAGCATGTTCTATCTTCCTCTAACCCTTTGCCTTGTTCTTTGGAACTGTCATCTTGACTAGAGGCTCCAAGTTATCCTTGTTTCGTATAGTATAGTGTCGTTGCACTAGGATGCTGCCCTTCTTCCATCCCGGAAAATTCCTGCAAGCACACTCTTTTGCACAGTTCTCTGCACTCTCCCATATCACGATGTCCATGCTCTCGCTCCCTGCTCGTGCACCTCAAAAAAGTGATCTGTGTGATTGGAAGCGACTGCGTTCACTAGAAAAATCCTCTGCGAATGTGATCTTTCCTGAATGTTGCAGTCATCTGTGCTTGTAGTCACTATAGCTCGTTCTTATTTCGAAAATCTCTTGTCTTTATTCGAAAATGTGAAGGCATCTCTTTAACTGACCGGTATAACTCTATTATTCGTGATTCATTTTTGAATTTGTTCCTTCTGCCACCATATTGAAGAACTCAGTATGCACTTGGACACTTCATCGGATAGGATAGTATTTTCATTGAGATGGCTCTCCCCACCTTCTTTACTATTGTCTGCCGTTGGGATGCATATAAGGCAGATAGAATTCCTTTTGACACTTTGACACTACTACTCACCTCTCTTTTAGAGGAAAAGATTGGAGTGCGGACAAAGTGTAGAAGGCATACGACGGATCCATGAAGAATTTCCGTCTCGGCGCGTGCAGGCGCTTTGCTTTTTGTCGAGATTATAGACGCAAGAGCGCAATAAACTACGCACTTTCGGAGTTTCGGAAGTTTCTAGTTTTTGGCCATGCTTATAATTTCTGCAAGTCTGTTTTAAAGCACATTTTTTTCATTATTAACGCTTTAGTGGTTTTTTACCTCAATTTAGTAATAATGGTTTTTCTTTCCTCATTAGGTGGAGAGAGGTATAAAGAGCGACGTGACTAGTCAAGCTCCCCATAAGCAATCTTTGGGGTATCGTTAAAGTATACTTATTTGGTTTAGATAATTGTAGCGTAAGCAGCGTGAATTTTTTCATGGATTTTCCTTTAACCATAGGTTTTATTTTGGAAATTCGGGTATGGTGATAGTGATATGAATGTGGCGTTGAATTTGAAATTCCGCGATTCCTTTAGTTTTCATGCTGCTGCAGCAACTTTCAGTTGTATGCTATTTTAAAGTGGAATAGATTCAGCTGGAGTTTGTTGGAAGTTTCGTTTCATTGCAGACATTCTGGGCTAGGATTCGTGACGCATAACCGAGCAAAACCAGGTTAACAAACCAACCTTCGCGGCGTGGGTCAAATAACGTTACACAGTCTCTAAAATAACCAGTCACGCTAACTCTCGTTGCTTTGCTTGGATAACGTCTCATGGATCCCAGTACTGGTTTAGTTTTTGATTTTTGTACTATCTTTCATTCCTGTATTTTGAGATTCTCGATGTTTCAGCAGACTCGCTCTTGTATTTATCAGGACCTAGTTCAAGAAGTTAAATTTCAATTATTATTTGATTATTGTAGACTGACGTTTATCTTTCTAGTTCTCGAAAATGCTGAGGCAACCAAGCATTGCCACAGCATCGCAGATATACTCCTCGAAGAGTATAGCGCTTTCGAACGCAGCGGCGACGCCGAAACTGGTTTTAGTAGGTGTATCGATTGTGGGCAACGTGTCGCTGGTGTTGTCGCCGGCCTTCGATCGATGCGTACAAAACCAGTGTCGCCTCTCGGCAGCGACCGAGCATGCTATACTGCTCGAAGAGTATAGCTTAAATGAACAGAAACGCTGTGACGCTGTCCAAATAATTTGACAATAGTTTTCTGCGTTTTTAACAAACTTTGCTACTGTAATGCTTTACATCTACACTAATCTTGAAGCATTTCTTCTAGTTTTTTTTTGCCCTTTGTTTAGTGAGAATTACTCGTGCTATGTTACGCCATTGTCAATTTCAACGTTCTTTGTTCCTGCTAGTCGTTCTGACGTTGCCTTCTTAAGCACACAGCAATTTGCCCTGTCATCTCCTTAGATTTTTCTTTTGGAAGCCAGCTATCCATTCGTTTGCTCCAATTGTCTGGTTTGAGAATGTGCCAATGAGCAATCTGGATTGCGCCTATTCTGCACGTACATTGCCTATAAAGAAGCGACGCTAGCCAATCGGTCATGTTTTATAGAAATTGAGCTGATTACGATGTCATACGTAGAATTACGCAAACCAAGTGAAAAACTTGTCCTTAGGAGGCGCCAGACACTTTATCCACAAATCGATTAGCATTCTTCATTGAACGAGTTTCCATGCTTGAGGCTTTGCCACATTCTTCTATGTATTACTTCGACTTCCTACTTTTCGCAAAAGTAGTTATGAGTTTAGATTGCGATGCGGAGCATTTCACATTTCGGGCCACCCATTTGTCGGCGTGACTTTCGTTCCAAGGTTGAGGCATGTCCGGTGACTGTTCGAGTGTTGTCGCCCTATCAGAATTTCTGCGTTTTTGCTTTTGTTATTGTTCAAGTGTCAAGTCCTCGTGCTCTTTTGGTGATCATGGTGACTGAGAGTGCGAAGAAGTTGTCTTTTACCATGTTTTACATATTTACAACCCTCAACGTCACTTGAACGAGTGACGCCAATTTTCTGGTTATTTTTCGATTCTCCAAATTAGGACTGAGTCACCATTGGAGTCAGTGCACGTGGTGTTTCGAGGTCGTACTCCTTGCGCATATTGCGCCACGCTTTTCCACGTCTCCTTATCATTTCGCTTTGTAGCCTTGTTATCCACCCGTCGTGCGCAAGTGCGGCGATTTTGCGCTGTATTGTCGCCACCATATGCTAATGTTTTGACTAGGCGTATGTTTATCGCGTGTATGACGAGATGTTGCTTCCATTATTTCGCATTGTTTGACATTTAGACAGAAGCGACTATGTGAGCTTTTCAGACCGCGCAACTGTACAGAACGACACATTGAAGACGGCGTCACCACGGTTTTGTTGGGCTGACCCCCAGTCGTCTAGGAGCTGATACACGAAACATTCTCAATCAAAAGCTGGTGAGAACCAAATGAGATTGAAAGGGGTGAGTAGTTTGGAAAGTTAGTTAAATGCTTTTAATGCGGTCATACCTATACCGGGAGCTGTGTTGCCTTTCTTGAGTTATTTAACGACGAGCTTCCGAGCTTTTCGAGTGAAATTTTCACGTTTTATGCAACTAGTAGTTACTTGTTTCTCTTTCTTTCGCCTTTCGCCTGTTAGCTAGCAATTCATTCTGTAAGTCCAATTGGTACTATTCCACAAGTTCTGCCACAAAATTTCAAAATCAAAAATCTCTCTGAAAATCCGTCTAGAGGGGTTATTTGACATGCTGATCACGAATGTCATCTCATTTTGAGCCGTAACCCCATCTGGGCAGGGTTACGATAGGGTTAGGGTAAGTAAGATATCTCACGGAATCTCCTGGATTTTTGTCCACGGTGGTTGTTTGACATGCTCACTACGAATATGACATTGA
>KN726860.1:23815-35594 GCA_000816745.1 Ancylostoma duodenale
CGTTTGTTTCTCTCGTTCACACAATTTGTGTGACGTTGTTTGCGCGTTTGACGATGAAAACCTGTGAAATTTTGTGTATTTTGGGGAAATTCTCTACTGGTGACCTGCTTCTGTCTACATTGTGTGTACTCTCGACTTGGAAGTGCAGATATTTTTCGAAACTTGTTGGGTTTTTGCGGCACATTGACCTGAAAATTGGGATTTCACGGAGATTCCTTCGAAATCTTCAAGGTTCCCCTCTACAAGTTGTTTTCGATGCAGTAGATCATTGTTTTCTTCAAACTGCGGCGAGGTAGATCACGTAGTAATCAATTTTTGATCACTGCGGAATCCAGGCACACCAAGTTGGGCCTTTTACTTGGGCGCAGTGCTGATAGTATTGACATTCGTCCACTAATTTTCGACTCATGAAGATTACAATCTTGCCAAAGCCGCCTATTTCAGTCCTATAGTATGCCAGTTTCGCGACCCGTCTTTCTCACGTTACTTGGTGCTCTACTGGGATTATCATTAACGTAAGTGTTTCCCTTCAACATTGGATTGCATGGATTAGGCTAGATTGGCTCGATTCCAGATATTGTGTATCATCCGTCGCCCGACTACAAAAGCAGTCGTCGTCATCGTCATCAGAATGCGCGCAGCTCGTCGAACCACGGCAACGGACGGGTCTGATCTTGATGGGTATTATGACAGCTGCGAAATACGTCGACACCCGTGCCTACAATGTTTGGAAGACGTGGGCGAAACACGTTCCTGGCAAAGTACGGTTTTTTCTCTGTTTCGCTAATGGAATGTGTTGTATTTTTCAGTTCCGTATTTCTTGTTTTGCTCTTCCGGTTTACTACAACTTCAGGTGTTGTTCTTCGTGGCAGAGAACACCGAAACCATTCATCCGGATCTACCGCTGATCCGCCTGAAAGGCGTTGATGATACGTATCCTCCACAGAAGAAAAGCTTTGCTATGGTCAAGTGGATGGCGGAGAACTATGTGAGTCCGGTTACTAGCCTTCTTCTGTGTTGTTGTATCAATTGATAGTGATCTTCGTACTGAGGTGTTGGGGCTAATTGTGTTCGAGAGTTCTGACCATGTTGTAACTAGTTTTCCTGCGGTAGTCGCTTATAGCATTGGTTCTGAAGGTCGTCGCATTAGTGTTCAATAATTTCTAATTATGTTCGCGATCATTCATGATATGGATTACATGAGCCGTGAAGGTATTCCTTCCGTCGTTATTTCCATGGGAAATAGGTCTGCTCTCAATGTTTTTCGTATGAACATGACTTATTGTTGGTGAAAATGCTGACTATCCTCCCGTCGTTGTAACACGTGGCTTCCATCAGCTGATGGGTGTTAATGGATGATTGCGGGAAGTTGGTAGGGGTCCCAATCAATGCAGTGGGTGGGCTTCTGTCTTGGAAAAGTATGATTTCTGCTTCGGAATCCATCTTTTGGAATTAGGAACCACGTAGAGAAGTGAACAGGACCTGTATGTTTCACGAGGACGGCGCGGGCAGGTGTGATTCCTGCCTCCGCCTCATTTGATCCTTACGTTATGGTCATTTTACGCAAAAGTCAAATTTGCCATAATAAAAGGGAGCAAAACGAGATAGTGTTGGGGAAAACGCGTTTCTCTCATTAGCGAAATAAGGGATGTCTGATAGCATGATCATTTTTAGGAAAGTGGCGTTATATTAGAAAAAAATTATGAGCTAAACCAATAAGTTTGGTCGAAACATCTTTAAATGCGCGTGGAAATTAACGGATTCTTTGAACTAGTCTCTTTATTTGTAATTGTGTGACATGTTTTTTTCCTTGCAGCTGGACGAGTTCGACTGGTTCCTGCGAGCTGACGATGACCTGTACGTGCGAGGTGAAGAACTGGAAAAGTTCTTGCGATCCTTGGATTCGTCCAGGTTAGAGTGAATCTTCTGCTTCCCATAGTACAATCCAGGAAATGACCACTGTATATCACTTATTCCTTTCAGGGCGCATGCTATCGGTCAAGCAGGTCTGGGAAACAGCGCAGAGTACGGCTTACTAGCACTAGGATCCACCGACAATTACTGTATGGGCGGTCCAGGAGTGGTGATGAGCAGGGAGACGTTACGGTGAGCAATGCAGTTTTTTTGGGAAGATAACTGGTTTAGTAATAGCTTCTGTTAAGGTTATTATCGCCGCACCTAGAGTCATGTCTACAACATCTGCTGACCACCCATGAAGATGTTGAGTTGGGAAGGTGTATACGGCGGCATGTGGGTGTTGCCTGTACGTGGAACTATGAAATGCAAAAGCTGTTCCATAATAATCAGACAGCAGCTAAGGTGCGTATGTTCACTTTTTTCCCTTATTGTTAGCAATTTTTTATTCTTTATCCATATTGCTGCTGTAGCCAGGGCGATTGGATTCTAGTTCTTTCTATGCGGTTCTCTTTCCTAGTCTTTTCTAATCTTCTACCAGTAGGGTAGCGAAGATTGCATAACGACGCTCATTCCAAACCGCAAACGAGGGCGAGCTTTTTCAGGCATATACGGGTGATTTATCGGAGGTCAGGGCCGCCATAACAGTACACCCCATCAAGGATCCAGCTGTAATGCGTCGCGTACATGTGCACGACCGTGCCTTCCGTCTACAGGCATTACGAGCACGCCGTGTCGCCTTGCGCACCGAGCGCAGTGATGTACAACAACCGACGTTAGTGCGGATCATGCCGAACAGGTAGAGTATCACATTGGTTCTGAGTGTTACGGTATTTGTTTGTCGATCGTTGAACCGTAAAGGTGCGCCTGGCGTCGGAAAAAATGAAGGTCTTCGAACAGGTAAGGGTTCGGACGACGGCGTAGCATGAGGGAGGTGCGACTAAGGGCAGGTTGGGTCAGATGGGGTGGAATACTAATTTCCTGAGTGGTACATCAAGGAAAACATCATTTTCTGGTGAATGCCAAGGATGCATGTTTCTCTAGTGGTCATAGATCAGAGGACATGTCAGTGAAAACTGGTTAGAGTAATGATGTATGGGTGGCTACGCCTATGCATAGGTGTCTTGGATGTTCAGATTTTAACTCTCTTCAAAAACAGCCAAAGAACGCCGATTTTGTAGATTTAAAGTGATCGAAACAAGAGTACAGTTACTTAACTTTCTTCGTAGCTAGCTATGACTTTCGTCATAGCTAGCCACGAACATTAAGCGAGGCTCCTGTTTCAGAATGGGTAGCGCTTATTTCTTTTGAAGTCTCTCTGTTTTTTTTTAACTGATGCCCCACATAGAAAAGCAACATAGCAAGATATTTTACATGGGTAAGGAGTGAACTTGAATCCACAAGAATCTTGCAAGCATTTCGGCAAAATAAAAACTATTTATTTATCATATGCACTCAGAGTGCTCCACTAAAATCGGCTGAAGAGAAGAATGGTAGGTATAGCAACATCAGTGCTAAATTATTATGCTTAATCATGGACAATACCTCAGTGCATGCACAAGTCAGAGCCCGGAAAGGTGCTGATAGGGAACATTAGCAGGAAATATTAGCAAAAAAAAAACTACTAAACCATTAGCGGAGAATAGCTTAGTCATCAGACGCAGCAATACTACCGGAAAAGAGTTTTCAACGGGAAAGGAAAAGGAAAACAAGTAGGAAGCATCCTTAGCTGAGAGCCAGCACTAGCGATACATCCACGAAGCTATGATTTTGATGAGTTAGCAGCACCTAAGGAGGGGCTATGTATTTCCAAACAGTTTTACTGAAGTTTCGGTTGCAGTTCGCGTGACCTCACGCCATGGGACTACATAAACAACAACAAGATCCTTTTCTGTGCTGATCGTGTCAATTGTCCAAGGCATACTGTGGATCTGAGCATAAGAACGGAAATGGGTGATATTGTCACACAGGTGAGTTCACATTGAGTTCACATTTTTGTCTTATAGCATCTCGCTCTTTTCGTTTTGTGTTGTAAGAGACGCTGAGAATGGATATTGGTCCCGTTTTCATTTGAAATTTTACTATATATATATATTTTTTAAATGAAACCTCAAATTATAATACCTCCCAATGGTGCCTGCTATTGCAGTTGTTCGAGGAATTCAACTCGAATGCCCGACAACGAGGAAGAGTCTTGCAATTCCAAAGTCTGCAGTACGGCTACATGAGGGTTGAGCCTCGCTACGGTGTCGACTACGTTTTAGATATGATCCTTTGGTAGGTTTACCGATTGTTAAATCCAACAGAAGTTAGATCATCTTTTTTCCACTCAAATACTGAGTTTTGTGAAGCTCCTAAAGAGTAACATTGCTAGTTCCGTAGTATGTTCCACATTACAATGTCACAATATTGATTTTTTACCATTTAGGTTCAAAAAATTCCGACCACCTCACCGAACTACGCTGTCAGTTCGGCGTCATGCATACGTCCAACAAGTATTTGCCCCGCTCCAGGCGATTTCCGAGAAGAAAATGAGGTTTGTTCAATTTCTGATTATTTGCAGTGACGTAATTGAAGGAGAATTCTCCTATTTTTTCATAGTGATTGGATTATTCTAGGTCGAATCTTCGAAGAGGTAGTAAATTCCTTGGCGAAAACGCTCATCTTCACATGATTCTACCCCTCAAAGGACGAGCGGAAATATTTGCGCGGTATGTTCTCAACTTTTCTTACTTTTTGCATGAAAGTTAACCAGTAATATTGCTTCAGGTTCGCAGGTCACCTCAAGAATATCTGTGCTCGGGCTGGAGATATCTCTCTTGTAGTTGTGCTGTACGCTAGTGAGGATGAGAGAGCCAATCGGTAAATTGTTGCGATACTTCTGCGATCTTTCATTTTTGTTCCAAAGCGGTCTTGAGCAGTAAGATCACAGATTCACATATAAAAAGGGAGGCTTTTTCCGACTTTCAAGTTTTTTTCCTTTCAGAGCAACGATTGAAGAACTGCGCCAAAGTTTCGTAAGAGTAGAAGTAATCGAAATGGATGACGCGCCCTTCAGTAGAGGCATAGCTCTAATGAAAGGGGCAGAGCGTGTTCCTGCTGATGGTCTGATGTTCTTCACTGACGTCGACATGTTATTCACATGTGATGCACTTCATCGAATTAGGTTGAACACTATCCTCAACGCGCAGGTGAGCGTTTTAAGTGTTTCAATGCTTTCTGATGCTTTGATCTTCAATTCGTAAATGTTTAGGTTTACTTTCCGATTGTTTTCTCGGAGTTTTCACCAGAAAGTTGGTCAGAGAACGACCGCCTGCTCGCCGATGCATTCCATTACGGCAGAAGGAGAGGATATTTCAGACATTTCGGTTATGGTCTAGCCGCATTATACAAGGTATAGGTTTCGAATTACATTCTCAAGCTCATTGTTTCCTTCCACCTCGTTTCTATCGATGTTACCCTTTTGCTCTTATTTTTTCTAATCTTGGTTAAAAATTAGATGTTGAGTTTAAGGCCGATTTGATCGCAATTGGCGGATTTGACACGAAGATTGAGGGATGGGGATTGGAGGATGTCGATCTGTTTGAGAAGGTATGTCACATTTCTTTGGTTTTTACTCCTTCCAGTGGATTGACCTACGTGAGACATTCAGTGATGGTATTGAGAAGCGTATTTCTTCTTTGTACTTGTTTGCTTTTAAAAAGAATAGTTGCTTTCTGTTAGTAACAAATCGCTTTGAATCTGATGGGTGAAGCAAAAAGGATGTTCATATGGGTCGGTTTAGAACTACGTTAATGTCTTCCACATCTACAGATTTAATGCACTATTCTAACATCGAAGTTTAAGATTCTTGAAGTTATAACAACGCCTGATACAGCAATACAGAAAATTTCAAACCTCAATGCTTGGACATCATATCATGCATGCACCGCATATACACGAAGCAGAATCTAAACATATTTACCAGAGAGAAAAAAGTATTCGTATTTTCCCAAATCGATTGCAATGATAGCAAAATCTTTCTTTCATTATGGATACCTTTGAAGGAAAACATTTAAAGGGTAATGCACCAATTTTTCTTTTCAAATAATTCTTGTGAAAACCCATTAGACTATTACTATTCGAATCTTGTTTTTTTTTTCAGGCTGTGAAAACAGGCCTACGGATAATTCGATCTCCAGAACCTGGCTTAGTACACATCTACCATCCGATTCATTGTCCAGAGACTATGCCTCAAGCACAACGGCATATGTGTCATGGCTCAAAGGCGGCAAGCCTTGCATCGATTGACGCGCTGGTAGATCAAATATCACACTACACGTGACGATAGGTGGTCGCTTGTTGGAAGTATTTCCGTAAGTTAGTTCTCCCTTTGTGAATGTCTTTCCGAGTTGTTGTTATATTTTGTTGTGTACTAGGTGTATTTTTAATTTCTCAATTTGTGACTTTGTGTTTTCGACTGAGACTCTGTATTGACTGTACCACAGTACAAACTTTACTATACATATATACAGCTAATTTGGTGCCGTACTTGCTTTCCGGCCATATCACCCGTTGAAGCCATTCCATAATATTACCGTTTCTTGACACTCACATTCTTGACTCTTATAACTTTGTATTCCATGTATTGAGTGAGACGGGATAGCGCGCAGAACTCCGAACCCCACCTAACTTAATCCCCCAATTCAGAGTTGATCAGCGCACATCATCGCATAAGTAATTACGCATGATTAATGGGTGAACGCGGCATTTTCAGCCACTTTTTTTTATTGTCGTATGTGCTTAGCTTTACACGTACTTTCTTTCGATTGTTCTCTCATCTCTCTCTTCATTTGCATTTTTTTTGTTTTCACTCTCGAGCAGCTCGACATTTTCAAATAATTTTCGCGCATTTTTCTTTTACATCTTCCAGTGATGTCATAATGATATTCGGCATTTGTTGCCTCACTTTGATCGGTGCTTTTATACTGTGTCTCGCTCACTGTTCTTGCCTTTGATCCACATCTCGCCAAAGTGTCTTGTCAGCTTGTAGATTAATTTTATTTCTATTCTTTCTAATAAGCAGGTTTTACGATTGACAGAAAACGACGAAAGGTTTTATTCTAATCACATTTCTCTTGAAATAAATAATTATAAATGTACCCATAGATGTGACAGTAACAACACTATGAACCCGTTAGAGAAGGAGCCAGATAGTGGTATCTTGAATAAAGCTTGTTCACCAGATAAGCTGTTGAACCGGAGCAAAGCGCATACCAGTCACTATTTCAAGTCAACATTTGAGATGCCAAGTGAACCGTCGTGAACATTTTGACTAAGCAGGGAAGATGTGCGCAAGAAACTTAGCTCCAGGATATTTGAAGCGATATGACTACGTCCTCCCGATTGCTGTTGCATTATTGACGTAATCGCCGCGATTTATGCCCCCATATATGCTCAGGTGTACCAACACAAACTATGAAAAAGAATAACCATGCAATTAACGGTTGCGATTTTGCTTGTGTGTGAAGGCAGCTCAAAAATAGGAGGTACGGCCATGATAGGAATGAAGGGCAGCGTAGTCGCAGCGATCAAGCTGAATACTACAATGGTCGCGCAAGGTTGATATGTAAAAATCATCAAAATAAATAGCGATGCGATAAATCGTTGTCGCTATCGGTACACCTAAAGCCTAACGATGTTAAGAGTGGCTTATCCTATGGATGTTTCTGAATAAAATTCTAGCCTATACCCATATGAAAAACTCGTCCTACCAACAAACCGCTGAATCCTAAGAATTACTGGTAGTCTGCATCGCTTCATTTCTACCTTCTTGACTACCACATGAACCTCTGCTTAACACCAGGTTCGTTAGCCCATTCAAATGGCTTTAGAAGGAACAGAGAGAACACTGAACTGAACACAAATAATTGCGAAATGAGCTCTGCCATGATAAGAAGCTTATTTGTGGATGTTTTTGCTGACAATCTCCACAAGACGTAAGGAATTATGAAGTAACGTGGCTCAATAAGATGAGCTGGCACGACTACAACAAAGGAACATATCGTGAAGAGTATTCGCACTAGTGGAGATAGATGGTTGGTTAGGTCAACCAAATAGATAAAACAGCATATGACCAGGGGTGATAGAAGCACTCGACGAATAGTGTCTGACAACCAACGTCGCCAGAGATAAAAGGTGACGTGGCGATTATCCGCGAGGAGATATGGATGGTCAAAAGCGAAATACTGTGCTGCCAGGGCAACAGGAACAACTAACAGAATTGGCACCGGCCGAGGAAGCTGCGAAAGTAGCTTGGGCATACGTGGGATAGCATGGGGCCAAGCATGGACAGCAGTGAATAGAGTTAGATAGAGAAACTGGGCCATGTGAAGACGTGGATGATGAGCAGACGCGTCACCAAGAACAATTCCACCGTTCACGAAAACAAAAACTATGAAAGCGAATGCAAGAAGTATGAATGAAATGAGCCGTATAAGAGAACTGAACAACGAAGAAAAAGGCTTGGACACGTCAATACCTCGAAACAATCGAACTGCTGCACTGAAACCAGCCCAAATAATATTCGTCTGCCGTGTTAACACAGCTACGGCAAAGGATAGAGATGAGAGCAGCGGTGATTCGATTGAGAATCCCCAAACTACAGCGCATACTGACAGTAGGTCTGTGTAGAACAGTAGGGATGAGTGGAGCAGTACCTAAATGTGTGCTACGTTATAACAAGAAGAAGGAATCAGGAAGACCTTCCCGTTCTTTACATACTGGGAGAAATCAATCTAGAAATTCCAACGCTGTACTATACGAAGTATAATAGCTCGTAACTTGGCGAAGAAGATTACAGGATCGCTTTGACCCACTTACACATGAGTTTGTTCAAATCTGGGTGAAGTACCAGCTCCGGACGAGGTAAAACTACATTTTCTTGAGGGAGAATTCTATGAGTTTAGTCCTACAAAAGAGATTCGTGAGAATTATCAACCCCACTTCAAATGAGAGCCAGACTGTTATCTTTGGGTAAGGTTTCAATTTAGCAGCAGGTTCTAAAAGATGTTCGTTATCGAAGCCTAAGCATACCAGTAACGAAGGGTTTTGCGCAACTACGCTTAAAAATCCTTGAAATCAGGCTAAACAATGCTCACAAGTGGCATACTTGAGTATACCCCTTTAGTAAGACTAGAAGCTCACCTAATATTAATAATCCTCAAAGGAGTCAAGTACGAAAGAGGTCCTTTAGCAAGAGTTTGTAATAAAAAAAACAAAAAAACTGCAGAGTATCCCAAACCTCCGTTGACTTTAGGCTAAAGACAACAACGGCTTACCGGTAAAAGAATAGCGACAAGTGCAGAGGTATGAATCGAATCGCTTATAAAGAGACGCCGGAATCGACAGAACCCAACGAATGTCAAAGCGATGAGCAAGCTGTTTGTATAACGCTCGAATCCACAGAATGGCATTCCTAGCAGGTACAAAGCTGGCGGGGTAGTGATCATCGGATCCCAACTCCAATTTCCATTACAGTATCTAAAATTTAACTGCTAAGAAAATAAGAGAAAGAAAGGGAGGGTTTGAGCAGTAGATGATAGGAACTAACTTCCTTGTCTGTCGTATATGGAAAATCTCATCCATGTAAGGGTCTGGAACATAGCGATACACTAGATGGACGACCATTGCGTGGCAAACAGACAGAAGAATTGCGAATATCCAGTCTCCTAAAAGTATGAATTCACCCTAAAAGGAAGTAACTATGGATTTCCAAATAACATTTATCTTGCACCTACCTTTATAGCAGACATTCGAATGAGACGCAGTCTGAGACTTTGTAGATGTCATCGTACGATACCGCCTGTAACTCAGATGTGAAATCACAGCAGTAATTAGTGGTGCAAGTGTTATGGGAAGCGCAGATGGTATCCTGTTCTTACTTTCTACAAGATAATAACTAATGAATATTGCAACAGATTAGATACATGGGTGTAAATGAACGAACAAGTGGAATGAAACGTTTGCTTAAAACCCACATACTGCACTTCTAAATCATCCGAAATGATCACCTGTCATTATTGCACTATTTCTGTCAAAAAAGATTAATATGGTTGAGCCGAATCGATGCCGGGTTATTTAGCGGTTTTACCGAGGAATCTGCACTAGTAATGTACCGCGATGCAATTCTGCAATTCACTAATCGCACATTACGAGGAATTTACCCAAACTTCGTCTATAGAGGTTATCCCTCTCTTTGATATGGCACCGTTTTTTTTTTTGCACAGAAATATAGATTTTCCAGAGAATTTCTTTCACAACGAATCGAGAAGCTATATCACCCAAACTTTCTGAAATTCTTGGGGAGAAAGGGGATTAGACATAACCGAATACAATGAGTGGCCTCTGAGATAGTGTGTATTGAATCTAGTTATTTTATCAAATGGAATTAGAAATGTTCTACTAAATTGCATCAACTGGGATTGCCGCAACACGTACGGCTTTCTGTATTTCAATAAGCAAACATCTGTTTCAAGATACGATGCAATAATATTTTGTGGCCATCCGTTGTCATAAAAAAAAACTCTGCTATTCTATATGTGAAGTTGGGCCGCAAAAATATAAAAGTCATAGTTGATTAGCAAACTTTGCCAACGGGTTATTTTATGCGCTGATCCCGAAAACCATACACATTTTGTATCACAACCCAATGTTTATAGAGTCAAGCACGGTATACGCTAAAAATAACACGTCACGGAATATTTTGTCGCATGTCAAATAACCCCGTTGTGTTCAATGGGGTTATTTAACATGCCCATCATGAGTGTCAAATTTAGTTCGAGGCATATGTCACTCAGAGCATCAAACCGGGATTTTTGGAGATTTTCGGAGCGGAGATAGCAAAATAGGACGGAAACTCATTTATTCTCCAAGCACAGCACCCTACTGAAAACCGTATTACTTTAATCCCTTTTTAATTTTTAAATGGACTAGAAGGAAAAATAACAGTTAGACTTGCGAGTACAACAATAACAGATATAGAGAACGTGTTACAAATTTATTTATTTATTCAGTACTTTCTAAACGTTTATGTTGAAAAAGAATTTGAAATATCGGAAACTGAACAACTGCAGCATTATATAAACCAACAACAAGGCAGATATTCAAGACCAAAAAGACACACTGGATATAAAAGAAAAAGTGGAAATTTCAAGCGTATATGAACCCAACCCACTAGGACAGCCTGATTTAAAAAACAAAATCGGAAAATATGTCTAAATAACCAACCCTTCCTTCCGAGCTTGGAACTTCCAGCGAGCTTCCCTGGAAAATAAAACGGCAACTAATTTGGCAGCGATGAAAATCCAAAATAAATCCTACTGTAGAGCTACGCAAAAGTCCGCAAAAGCGCGTGTCGAAGGCGCGGCGTCCCGACACGAACCGTGGGGGCGTGTTGGCGTCGAGCCAAGGGGCGGGCTAAGCCGTCTGAGCGCTGCATTGATTTATGGGCCATTAAATGCGGCTATTACTCAATTTTATGTGATGCGCGTTTATTTAAGGACATCATTTCGTAAATTCGACGATGTTTCGTTTTAGGAGGTGCGAGGGATGCTGTAAGCGACTAGTAACACAGAAAAGATGTCTTTCGAACGATTATTCACTCTTTTTCCACTACTATTCTTGGCTTTAGCTGCTTACTATGCAGAAGCTCAGGTTTACCAGCAGGTGAAGGCGTTTTTCATTTCTTCGCAAGATTCGCTGTCCTAATGTGATTCCTTCTCAAAACTAAGCTAAGTAACCGTGTTAGTAGGTCAAATCAACCTATAATCACCCTTTTTGGTTACTTTTCCTAGTCGTAAAACCTTTCTTGTATGTTCAGAGCTTA
>KN726861.1:2981-17005 GCA_000816745.1 Ancylostoma duodenale
GCGATGGCCCACATCGATGTGGGTGGCCCGGAGGTGAAGCAGCTGAAGGCGTTTGGATGAGGCGAGCGAGATGCGCGGCGGGAATGTGTGTATGTGTATGTGTGCACTTATCCGGGGATCGGATCGCCTGGATGACCCGATTTCGGGCCGGACGACGCCTCGTCCACAGGCGGCCATCAGCAAACGCCCTCTCCGCCTTAGCTGACTGACCAGCACCACTCGGACATCGTCGTCGATCCAGCGATGCAGCTCGTCACTGCCTCGCTTCTGTCGTTACTCGCCCTTACTCACCTAGCCTGCGCTGCCGATAAGCCTTTAATCATCGAGAACGGGGGTGAATATTTGAAAGTTGTTGGATTGTTGTTTGTTGGTCAACATTTAAGCTTCTGGATTATATCCATAAATATTACCTCTCTTTAGCTAAGTTACTTGGCACTTTGGTCTGATTGTTAAACCAACTTCTCCCTCAGTTTCTGTTCTCAGCCATAAGCGGATCCCTGGAAAATTATTGTGCTTCTCCTTCTAACTCCAAACAAACATGAAGCTCTTCAATAAGAACATTCTGGATATAATTTTCTGCAGCGCCTACTCATAAGAATCCGAACGCACGCGTTAAATTCCAAACGCTGTAGCGACGGCGATGGCGCCGCGCCAATCACACGAATCGCGCTTCTTTTTTACGCGCATGACGTCGTCTACTCTAATTCGAACGGCGTCACATTGACACGCGTGGGAGAGAACGTGCTCGTCGGTTTCCTGAGATCGGAATTCGCGCGCCGGAATCGAAATCGAACTTGCGTACGCGTCTCGGTTTCAACGATCCATGACCCACATTAGATCCGGGTTCAATCTCGTTCACGCTCATCATCGCATTCGAAGAATGCAACAAATTCGGAAGTGGATCGCGGAATGTTAATCAGTTCTATTATCCCGATTTTCCGTGGGTCTTAGGAAAGTGAAAAAGTGGAGCACCTGGAAGTCAGATGCAAATTTAATGCAAATTCCATGCAATTAATGGGAAAGTAATGAAAATACATACCTTTTCAGCTGTTTGCGAGAATAAGGCCACTGGATTCTTTGTCGTGGACAACACGATTCTTGGCACAACTGATTCCATTGTTTACAAGGATACTCCTGAGGAAGACTGTTTGAACACATGCTCAACGAACAGGGTGAGCGGCTTCTAAGCATGTCGTTTAGCTCTCTGGTTCAACCCTAATCTGTCTTAATCGATCTGTGAGTAGTACTTCCTGAATTTCAAAGCACGTTCATTTTCTGGATTTCACCAGAATTTTTCCATCAGCTCTCACTCAAGTTTTGAAGCTGCTGTTCCATCAATTTTTTGGAATCTTTCTTTCAGGAATGTTGTCAAGCCTAACCCATGTGCCTTTAGTGACACAGGTGCTGAATAAATTACTGAAATTACTGTAACTATCTCCAGGATCGATATGGCCGTTCAATCCTATGCGCTTCATTCGTTTACGACCACGTATCCTTCACCTGTACCATCTTCAAGGAGAAGGCCAAGCCTGAGGGAAAGGCAGATGCCGTTCAAGCGGTTGGCAAGCGCTACTTCGAGAAGGTTTGCTTAGGAGGTTAGTTCATGGATCTCACTGTGTAAAGTTTCGTTGTTCGTTAAGAATTTGGTAATCCATCCTGAAAAAAATGTCCATTACACTGATTTGGTATGGTAAGCTGATTTACCCTCCTGGGCATAGTATTTTCTCACTTTCTTCCATATTTTCATCGTCAGCCCCTCATTCATGGATCCTTTGGAATATACTTAGTCATTCTTTTACCTGGCTTATATTCAATTCCCACTGCTTCTCGATTCCTGTTCAATTATCAAAGCCATACCGCATCGCACTATTCATAGTTTTCCATCAAAACCTGTTTTGCTGAGAAAAAAAAGATCGGATATTTTCATTTTCCATCGCTATCGACGTTCTTCCAGCTCTTCCAGTCCATTTCCGGCCGCTCTCATATTAGATCCATCTTCCCTCGTAGCATCGGACTTTCATCTCAGCAATCATAAAAAGCGCTTCCATAGCTTTAAAGATTTTCACTTTCGAACTGTTCCTCTTAGACACTTTTTTCATAAAAATCTTGCTTAGTTTTAGTACTTTAGTACCTGCAAAAACGTATATGTTTCAGCATTTCTACGCTGAGTAGAAAAAAGCGATAAGCAAAAAAAAGGGGGGGGGGGGTTCAGTATGAAGGAGAGGCCATTTTCCACAGCGATTCGGTCTTTTTTCCTTCATAGCACTTTCAAAAAAATACAGACTTGAAACCGTTTCAGAGTCGAATCAATGAGGTCATGATAGAACGGTAGCTCTAACATGTAAGGACTTTAATTATGCATCCTAGATTGATGTTTCTCTTTTGCAGTAAAAGTAACATTGCAATACTGTGCATAACTGTGCAAACAAGTAAACGCCTGATTCAAAACTCGTTTCCCTCGTCACACGTCACTATTTTCATCTCCTTGTAAATTGCTAGATTGGCAGGAGTACATGTGAGACCTCCATTCCCCTCGTTTGACTCTACAGCCATAACTGCATGTGTTAGAACTCCTTCAGAAGTGTATTTTATCACTTAGGGTTTCTTATCAAATCATTTTCATCCATTCATACTTGAAACACCCTCTGTTCTGCTGTGAAATTCGAGTTTTTCTTCATGCAGATGCTGTTCCTATGGAATGCGCGGATTCTCAGTTCATCCGAGCTGACGATTCTGTACTGATTGGATTTGCTCGTAACGTTACTCTTGTGGAAACCATGGAACAATGTGTGGAACAATGCGTCAAGGAGCAGGATTGCAAGGTTTGTGAAGTGATAAAAGGTCCAAGAACTTTTAAATTAATCCTCTATTTGCTAGCAATGTAGTAGGCTTTGGCACTATTCTGTTTGATATTTAAAATTCTACATCAGAGGCTTTCTCTATCTACAATTTTAATATGAGCAAGTGGGAGTTTTTTTCGCTAAGGATCCGGTTTTGCTCTGGATTAGCTAATTATCCAAAGTTAGCTCGTCACGTGACCGGGGTTTTTCAAGATTCGACGAAGTGCTATAATTACTGTTCCGCTCACACTTCGTTTTCTCCCGCGATTCCATGGGAGATCGGGATATTGTTCAAGATCTCGATAAATCTATTGGAAGGTTATTGAGAACCTTTTTTTCCTGGGAAATACTGTTGATAAGGCTGTAGCATTACCTTAATTATATATGGCTTTTTCTATACAAACAGTAGTGCCAGCTAATTTATTTTGGAAAAATTTATTGAGCTTATTTTTTAAAGCTCATTTTGAGAAAAAAATCATTGTCTACCGCAGCTGGGAAAATTAGAACAGATTCAGTGCGGTTTCGAGCGAATTTCACGTCTTTTTCTACGAAATATTCCTCGAATTCGCGTGAAATTTACACACAATTTTCTGGAAAATATGAAATTTCTACTGGAAAACAAATTCTACTCGAAATTAGCTGAGTTTGAGAACGCTTCACCAATGACAGAATCACTTATTTTTCGTGTATTTGTTTACGAAATAAGCTCCCGGAAAAAAATTACACGATTAATGGGCGAATTAAGCTCCAGTTTTTCCATTTGTCTTTAACCTTAACTTTTCTCTCATGAAACTCCTGGATATTTTGAAATTCCATTTGTAGTCTGCCATGTACTTCTACGAGGAAGGAGAGTGCATCACAAATACGGAATCTGCTCTGTCGAAGCCAAGTTCGTTCGCAAAGGAGGAAAACGAGAAAGTTGTCTACTTCCAGAATGGATGTCTCACTAAGCTGCAATCTCAAGGTTAGTTTATGGGTGCGCTGCGAGAGAGAAGACTGGGCGGTGCCTCTTTCGGGCGATTGGTGCATTCAAACTTCTCGCTCCACATACATATAATGTATGTGGAGCACATGCATTATGAGCTGAGCTTATTATGAGTATGTAAACAAGTTGACATAAGTAAACATAAACATAAACAGTATATGTCAACTTGTTTACTATTCAGTGGCGTCAATTTCAGCGAAAAAATTTCTTAAAGAATTCCTTAGCAAAAATGATTCTTCTGTGGATCTCACAGAGTTCCTTACCCTTCCATTGCAAAAATCTGGCGATTTCTCGATTTTCCTTATATGTGGGTAAATTTCTATGTGGATAGGGAATGAATCCAGGCTAAAGCGTGGATTTTTCAAATGCACCAGTCGCGCAACACTGACGCCGCCCCCTTTTATACGGTGCACATAACCGTTAGCTTATGAGTCACTAGATCTTAAGGAACACCTAATTTAATGACCTTGGCGCTTCTCTTGCGTTCTCATTCATCCCCGTCTTGTAACTCACTATTCCACCCTATCTAGTCACTTCTTCCAGAAACCACCACCACCTCAACTGAGCCCAGCACGACAACTGAGTCTGCTGAAAAATTCGAAGAATCCGATGCTGCTCCAGAAAAAGGTGTGCAGGTTATTAGCGAGCCCAGCTGTGCTTTCATGTTATTGCACTGTTCCAGCACAACTTGTGTTCGACACTGCTTTGCCATCACATTGTAAACATACATTAGTTTGCACTAGCACCAGCATTTTAGAACACCCAGACCTCACAACAGCACAGCCATCGGAGGATACTAACAGCGAGAAGGAAGCGGAAACAGAGGCGAAGAGCAAAGAAGAGAGGGAACTCGGAGAGGAGGTTACAGAACCGGCTACAGAGCCAACTACCACCTCCGCCGAGTCGACAACCAGCTCCGAGATTTCCAGCGTTCCACCCACTTCAGTGATTAGTGAAAGTAAGATGGATGCCACGTTGTTTCTCTTATGAACTGCCCTGCCGGTCACGCTGCATTGTGCACTGAATCGCTGTTTATCCTATAATGTTTCTGGATTATTATCCCTGAAAAAAAGATCATTTTTGAAGAAACCAGCGACGAGGAGGAGGGTGATGAGACTACGTCAGCTGAGAGCACCTCCACCACCACCACCACTGAGTCCCTTGGTGCAACTGAATCAGAGGTGAGCCTCTTAGCTCTTGCTTGCTGTTTCTGTTCTCTAAAACAAGATTTTTTTTTCAGCGTGGAGAGAAGCTCGACGAAGAGGATGAGGACTACGGCGGCGAAGACGAAAATGGCGAAGTACGCTGATGAACAAGCATATGTTCTTCAACATATTTAATCATTCACGCTTTCTTATTTTCAAGGTCGAAACCGTCACTTCTTCTGACCGATCATCCATGGAAAAGCTGGACAAGAAGGGCGAAAAGGCCAGCTACATCAAGCAAGTGCTTTTTATCGTATTTGCCACTCACCATTCATCTAGTTTCTTACCAGTTACATGCTAATCGGAACTCTTCAGATTCAAAAAACACCCAAAGAACTTTGCCTCGAAGACGGCCAAGATTTCGGACAACAAGCATGTGGAGGTGAAGAAGGAGGTGAGCATGTTACCTTTCCCTGACTACCTTTACACTTGTTTTCTGGGGTTTTGGAGCTACGTTTCCTGTGAAATATAGATTTCCGTGGGTATTCTAGGGGCTCTTCCATGTATCCATTCTCTTTATTGTAAAGGGAGTCAAAATTCATTGTACTTCTCCTTTTATAATCGAAGATCTGTCTAGAAACGACATTTATGGTTAGCACTCATTTAATTCGTAAGCATCCTAGCCATTCCTCCTGGAACAATCCTAGAGAAAGCACCATCTCTACTCGTTTAAGAAAAAAAGTATAATAAGCAGACGCTTCTCTCTAGAAAGAAGCTATGCATGCATAAGAAGAAGTATTTTGATGAATTGTTCATAGGGTTTGCACCATTCTAGCTTTCTTCAGAATATGCCATACTACTTCAACTTTTCAAATATTACTTTCTAAAGATGAGACTCAGGGAAAGTTCAAGTAGCTTCAAAGTAATAAGCTGTTCAAGTAGCTTCAAAGTAATAAGTGGTGGGAGCTTTCTTTCCATTTCTACGTATTTACTTACCTCACTATTACCTCCTTGGAATTATTACGGTGTAAAGCAAAATGTTATGTTGAATGGCTATCACGAGGACAGTTCATGGAAACTTGATCAACGCTCTCTCCTCATATTCGGCTTTCCTATTTCGAAACTATAATGGTGACGAAATAAACATTGAAAGGATGTGTAAATCCTGAAAATTAATTTATCCTCTTTTTTCATCCAAACATTTATTCTCACATATTCTCTCACCTGATTCGCAGTTATGCTGTCAAACCAATAAGACATGTCAGTTCAATTTAACATGTAATTCATGTGAAGTTTTTTTTTCTACACGATTTACTCCCCCTTCTTCAAATCGGTCCACCCACTTCGTTATTTTCTCCGAGAAACTCTTTTCTAGTGGCCTTATCCAGAAATTCTCCACATTTTCGTTTCATCAATCTTCCCAAATAGTCTATCTACACCCTGGTGCATTCCTATCGTGCCACTGAAGGTCTTCTTATATTAGTAAAGGTTTTTTCATGAAGGCTACTACACTTCATGCTTTCCTACATATTCCAGAAATCTAACACAATCTGTGAGGCCAAAAGCCATGTGGTTAGGCTTTTTATGTGCAATCCTTTCGATGTTAGTCAAAGTGATAGGTATAAAGACAAATTCCAAAGATTTTTCTTCTATTAGCCTGTGAGATTTTGAAGCTTTTGGCGTTTTCCCATGAAATACTGTCTCTTTCCTTTTTTTTTTTTTGAAATTTCCACCTGAATAGTTACATACACGCAGAAAGGGCACATTATTTTCAGCAGTCTCTCAAAAGAAAGGATCAATACCTGTTGTCTAAGTAGTCATTTTGCAGCTTTTGATTTCCATAAGCTGTCTGTTCCCACATTGTTGCATTTCAATCGCATTAGCAAACAAAGCTCTTCTATTTCCCTAGGTAGCATAGACTGACCGTCGTTGTTTGCCTTTGTAGAAATAATGGTGCATAAGGTAAAAACCAGAAGCCTTTCTTTTCTTTTCTCTTTCCGCCCTCCTTAATTAAGTGGATGACTTGTTCCACATTCCTTTCTTCCTTTTTTTTGTTTGTCTGTTCTTGAGCGATTGAAAAAAAAACGTCTGGAGAACTTCTATTCCTGATTTGTACGTGCATTCAACAACTTCTGAAGTGGCTGTTTTTCCAGAAGGCCCCGAAAGAAGATATCCCGACCGGTGAAACGCCTGCTGATGAGACGGTGGCTTCGAATGGTTCGAGTTTGGAAGAAGAGGTCTATTATTCGAACCCGTTTGTCTCATACTCCTCTTCGATTCTGACGTTTTTTGCATGCAGACTGGCGAGTCCTTGGTCACTGACGAAGGAGGCGAACCAGTTGAAGGACAGACATCACCTCTCGACAAAAAGAAGCATTTATCTATCAAGCGAGTGTTGGAGAGCGCCGAGAAAGAAGACTCAGAGGTAGGAGCCTGGTGTTTGAGTAGCATTTCTAAACTAACGTGGATTGGAGGGAGGTATCATATATGACCGCTTTCTCAGGAATTTCATTGATTTCTCGTTTGTGACTTTCGGTGATAGCCATAGTATAGTAGTTCAGTGGGAGCTCAGCCTGAACCGCATGAGTGTTGTTGGGAAGATTTTGTTTTCTGGATTGTTCATACGAAAGTATGGCCTCTTTTACCGCAAGTTGTGCTTCCAAAAGTGGAGAATTTCCATAGCTGTGAAAACCTATGTATAGATCTTCCTGGACGTGAGCTCTCTTTGCCATTTTCATCGCTTTTCCTTACGGTTCCCGGGCAGTTTCCACTATTCCTTTTACATTCCTCTACTCATGAGTTTTCCCCGCATGTCAACGGGAGCCTTTGTTCATGGATTATAAAAAGAATTCGCGCAATTAGTGCTACAAATAGTGTTATCCACGCTTAATTAACCATCGAAAATCCGTTGTGGAATAGTAGGAAACGAAGATGAGCGAACGCCTAAAGCGAAATTGGAAGCATAAATTTGAAGAATTTTCTTTCCTCGAGAGATTAATGGGATCCTTAAAAGTGAAAGGATGCGCGCGATCCAGTAGCAATCACACTGATATCCTGATGGAGAACTTGATCCACGCGAATGCTTTCGCTTCTCTTGTTGGGCTAAGAACCTAGAAGAAACATCATAAAGGGACATTTCGGGGTGGGTTGGGGGATTTTTTGACAGGAATAACTTGATTACTATCCAGAAAAGGCGAATGTTCCCGAAAGGAACAAGTAGGGGTCAAGAACTTCCATTACCTATGGAGTCATTGCTGTTAGAAGTAGAAAAGCATAAGTAAATGAAAAAATTGAGCAGTTTCGAGGTAGACTACATCCTGAAATCACGCAGTACACTATACTCTAGTTATCACTGTTCTATAATACGTGAAATATGACTGTTACAGTAACAAGTGACATTTCGTGGTGTCATCCTAAATGAACAAGAGTGATATCCACCTGTAGTCATTAAATTCATGGAATATATCTGCTAAGGAAACTCCTATGGCTTCTACAATGAGTGAATGTATTCCTTTTTTCCAGCAGTTACCCTTACAATTTAGATAAGTAGACAGCAAAAACTGCCAGAATCAGCCAACACGAAACTAGTTGTTATAAGCAATTAAATATCGCGTTTCTGGATCTCGTTAACTTCTTCAGGAATACCCAACCTACTTCTCTGAGTGGTCAGATTGGACGCCGTGTACAAAGGGAGGCGAACGACAGATCCGTCGCCGTAAATGCCTGGATCTACGTCGTTGCCTCGGCGCTCTGATGCAAGTTCGCAATTGTCCAGCTGTTTTGCCGGAAGCAGTTCGTAAGTTTTTCCTTCGACGTGTTGTGTTCCACTATGTGTTCCATCTCTTGTATTTAACATCCTGGTGAAAATCTGATTCTCACGAGAACTTGACCTAGAATCCGGGCCCATTGAATCTGTTCGTTCTGTGATCGAAGTGCCTCGAATTCCGGAGTACGACGATGCTGATGGTATGCGCAATGTGCTTATGTTGTCATTACATTCTCTCGTTTATGCTGCCGTTTGAGCACGTTTTTATTGAGTCTCTCGCTATTCTCTCTCGCTCAGGAAATCAATTCGACGCCCGCTCGTCTCCTGTTGTTCAACAATCTTCGGAAACAGTGTGGAGTCCGTGGCTGGGAGTGTGCCAGGTACAACAATCTGTGTCTGTGTGTGTGTTGTTTTGACAAAATCATTTCTCGACCGCCCGTACTTTCCAGTGTTCGCCAAGTCGGCGAGCGCTCCCATACACACACACACATGCTTTCGTGTACTCTAAACGCACTTCCAACGAGCTTATTTTCGGCACCGTATTAGGCAGTACTAGGCACGAATCTCACTTAGTCTCAGAGTCACAGATATGTCCTACATCGACTAGAGTTCTTTTTTTTTTGCCGCTGCCAAGGAAAGCGTACAGAGGAAATTACACCCCTGCCCTTTTATTCGCTGTATTAGCTGCCACAAATCCATGAAAACATCCACACTCTCCTGATCGCTGCTTATTTTCGTCACTGCGATTTGCAGTCGACGGCTGTGCTGCAGTGGGCAAAACATCTCGCAACTGCGACTTGCAATATTTTCAATAACAAAGTGGACATCGTTACATTCGGCAATTCCCGTTCTATGACGAAAATCGACATTTGTTATTCGCTTGATGGTGCCATCCCTCTGCCTGGATGAGCAAAAATCTTCAAAGCAGTTCCGTATTTCTGCCGGCTTTATGCTTGAATATTGCTGTCACCCGCCGAGTTATAAAAAAAACTTCGTAATATTGTTAGGAAAAAAACCTGAAAAATTCTCTGTATGAGCAGCCGTCATTTGAGGAATTAGAACACTTAAACACGTGAAATTAGATTACTTAGTTAAAGTTGAATTCGATCAATTAGAATACTTGGTTTTGAATTGAGCAGTGGGCGCTGTAGAAAACCATATTGCTTTGTTCCTGAGAAAAATCCAGATTCAGTTAAAAATTCCACTTTATTACGCTAGCACTCAATTAATATCAGTGCTTTTGAATTTCCCTCGAACAAGGAGCAAACGAGGAGATATTGAAATCAGCCATGGGAGAAAGGTTATTTTCACATTTCCGCTTTTTTGCTCAGGTAATTTAGTTTTCAAAAATTCCAGACTTATTCTTACTGTTAGTGTGCTGCGAAAAATGAGTAAAAATGTAACGAAAATATCCCCATTTTCAAATATTTGCTTGTTGAAAAACACAAAAAAAAATCGAAAAGTCGTTGCAGATCTTTTTCTTCTGGGATCTTTTTTCATGATATCCAGTACAACCACCGAATCAAAACTGTGCTTGGGCAAATTTTTTGCACATTTAATTCTGGAAAATCCTAGATAAAGAAAGACATGAGCCTATAAACTTCCCATGGATATTGTTGCAACCTTGATGCATGCATAATAAAGCGTGAATTTTTTTTCCCGGGAAAAAGCTGAATTCCTCATTCTAGCGCGGGGTAGGAACAAGTAGTACGGGAAGGACATGTTCTTTAATCCTCCCTGAAATTAGGATTCTGTATCCTTTCCTTTCTATGTAAAGCCATGTCCTGTAGCAAATACAGTACGTACCAGCAGTGGTCGGTGGCTTTGAAGCCTGGCATAGTGGAAAATCTTCATGTCTTTCACTCATCTTCCGCTAATTTTCATGATTTTCGCCGCAGTTCCATGCTACTACCATACACAGCACCAGTCATAACGTCCTTTCTTCGAATTCACAATTTATAGTAAATGGGTGGGTATGTACAGAAACCAGGAGTGGTGCAGTCGGTGGAATTTCTCCCATCCTTGCACCATTGCTTGCTGAATGGTCATTAACGAGCGGTTTTCCGTGTCCCCAGCCCCCTGCGTCCCACAATCCACACACACGCACAGACAGACACATTAGCCTCCGTCACCTACGCACATTCTTCACTGTCGACGCCTGATGCTGTTCTTCTTGTAGCATTTCGCATCCGGTCAGCCGTGCAACAATGGTGAGATGATCGGTTTCGAGTCCCGCGAATGCATCGCCAAGGAGCCGAGCCTCTGCGAAGGACCGTTCTTCAGATACTGTACTTTGCCATGTTAACATCCGGTATATCGTATCCGTATCGTAGGAATATCGTACAGATGAAAATAGTGATGGTGTACTTACACTTTAAATTGGGTCACAGACTTTACGCTGTACTTTTCACTCACATCTTCCTCGTTTACGAAATATTTTTGTATAATTATATAGTTATATATGTGCAATTTTCAGTCGTGTATTTTATTTACTGACTGCCGTTTCATTTTTAATATGGGTGTATTTTGAACCGCTGATATTTACGTCAACGTCTTTCATCGATATAAAAGTCGTTCTCTTCTTCTTTGGTTGAATCCATCGCTATCATTCCGTGATTCTTTTGTTGCCGAAAACATTCGTACGCCTGTCATCGGCGTGAGTAAGCTGTGCTCCCGTGAAAATGCGCGAAAAGTTTTGTATATACATACTTGCTGCTTCACAGCAACGGTTACACTGTAAGTAGAATGTTTCTCCAGTCAACGATAACCATAGAATATAAGTCTGCCTTACCTTGGTTTTGATTTTGCACATATTTCTGGGGCCACATGCATCCTTAAAGTTACCCAAGGTAGACGTGTCAACATCACACAGATTTACCCATCGTTAAAACTGACATCAACACGTTTACCCTGGGTAATCTCAATGATGCATGCGGCCTCTGGGTTAGAAGCTTGTTTCCGTGCACGAACATCTCTACTAGATCATTCTTCAGGGGCTGCATGCATCGTTGAGATTACCCAGCTTACGCATCTTGATGCCCCTGTTAGCTATGGGTAAATTTGTGTGATGTTAACACGTTTACCCTGGGTAACCTCAGTGATTTATACGGACCCAGGAAAAGGATGGCTTTGCAATCCTACCTCGCTGGTATTGTTGAGCGTAATTTCTGTTTCTCTACCACACTTAAATTTGTTTTAAGACCCTTCTGGCCGAAAAAAAATCTCGGGGGTAACCCGCAGAATCAGCCTAGCTAATTTTCACAAAGAAAAAGAGAAAAAAAAGGGATTTGTTTGACTTAGATTATGATAGGTAGGGATGACACCTGCACACAAAAAAAATTAACAGTGTACATACTTTAGAAAATGGAGTCTTGTCTGTTCAGCACAGTTGACCTTAGAGCTCTTCAACCTATCGGAATTCCATAATATTCTTCTACAGATCAACATTGGTTTTAATGCACAGAAATGGCGTATGCACTAGAGGTTTTGAGAAAATAAGTAGTGGAAGCCATATTTGGCCAGGTTGGACGGGCTGGAACCCAGTTTCAGGGAGTAGAACTTGGCCGCCCAAGATCCGACTCGGTTTTATCCGCTTCAGAAGTTGAAGTTTATTCTATTTTAACTTCAGTACAGCGGATAATTGGATTACTCTACTTAATTATAGTTCTACTGATTGCCTTTGTTCCTTATGTGGAAATCTTTCCAAGATGTACTCTCAATCATAGCCTTCCGAGTATAGTAACTTTTGATTTACATGATTAGAATGTGGGTCCTTCCTTCTTTTCCTCTTTCCTCTATCTCTGCTCCTCGTACTGGATGTTGCTTCTGGCTGTTTTTAGTCAATTTTCTGGCATTTAGTGAAAATTGCTTCTTGTGCTTGATGTTCCATCATTCTATGCTCAGCCATTTATTAACTGGAGCGGATGTTGGGGCTGTCTAGCGATGACGTGCCTAGAATAGGTGTAAACACCCATTTAGTCGCTCAAATACGTACAGCTTGCACGGCTTCGGCCAGCAGCGAATTTTCCAGTTTGATTTGGAGCATCATTCAATCCGAAGTTTCCTGGATTCGAGTCCTGAAGCTGCTGCGCATGTAGGTACATACGTGCAGCAGCGATCCGACACGTTACTGCCCACGCTTTTTGAGGTGACACCACAACGTGCCGAGTAAACCGGAACTATTTCCGTCGCCTGCTCCTGCCGCTGCTGGGATGCCTGGCTGTGCGTGCGTATGTGTGCAAACACGAGTGCAAACCTCAACTTGTACTGAATGTTTTGGACGTTGTGGCACTTTACTGCCAGCCAGCAGCATTCGCCCCGTGCTCTGCCCGCTCCTATTTTCGCTTCTCGTGACCTATTACCCATAAACACGTTTTTCCCTTACTATATTGCCGGAGCCTCGAATGTGTACATAGCAGTGCCCTTTTAACCGCACTTTCCTCTGCGTGCCGTGCCTCCTTCGCGGCCGGCTCCACGCTCTTTCGCTTGTTTATGCCGATCGTTCCCCTTTTTCTCTTGCGCACCCTCCCCAGGCCCGTATGAAACCTCACAGATCTCTCCCCCATTCCTCACTTAATCATCGTACGCGCTTAGGGCGCAATTCACCACTAATGCTGTTTCGTCCACTATCGCCTTACACAGACGCTACTAGTAATTTGGATGTTGTTGATGTCTGCTACGCCCACAAAGTAATAAACTAGTTCTCCCACGCATGTGCCACCGTTGGCGCGCTTGGAAATTTACGGCAGATCCCGGCTTCTTCAAAATATTTTCTCTCAATTGCTCTGTTTACTCACTATTTCTATATTTGCCGTCGTCACGTGGACTTTTTTCTCGTTATCATTCCTAAGTGCATCTTTTTGCATTTATTTATAGTCGCCTCCTGCAAAAACCCATTATCGCAAGGGTGGGCCACTCTGGCTCAGATTTGATCTACTGTTCTACACCCATACGTGCAGAGCAACAATGCACCAACAACACGCTCACAAATTCATGGATTGATCCAAAAGGGCAGCATGGGAACGTTCCCAAAACATCTCAATTGCGTAGTGACCTACTCTTAAACACCATCCTAACAATCCGGTGTGGCCTAACGCACGAAATCTGCCGGTATTATTGCCCTGATAGCGCGTACATCGGCTGTCCTACTTTCCCATCGGGTGGCCCCCGCGTCGGGAATCGTTTGACTCCACCGAGTCAATTCACCAGACTCTAGCACTCATCCCAGCAATCTTTCGCTCAGCTCAGTTTGAATCGCTGTCCATCTGTTCATTAGCCTTAAATATGGT
>KN726861.1:17419-28236 GCA_000816745.1 Ancylostoma duodenale
GATCTGGGTGGTCCTCATAATCATTCACGATGCACACGACACTTTTTTCACTAACTTGTTCTTTTATTTGTTTCTGATATTAAGCATATGAGTATTGGAAAGCTTTCTCCGTAAAAGATTAGGATATCTCCTTACAAAAATTTCGCCACCGTTAAACCAAGTTAAGTCCTATTCCTGCTTTTTCATTTTTACTGTTTTACCCTACCCTGGAGTTATCCTACCTTAGTGCTTCGTTGACGTCTTTTCACATTTGAAGGTCTTTTTCCTTTATTTTTGGCGCATTAGAATAAATATCGAATAAATTTGAAGTCAGTATCGTTTTTAATATGCTGAGAAGTAAACAAACAGTAAACAACCCAAGTATTTCAAGCTTCGTGAAAACCCCTTCTCTAATGAAGATGTCGAAGAGTTTCTTGTCATATTTTCGTCCCCAGACAGCGTGCACTCTTGATTTGACCCCGTTCGGCTGCTTGTTTTTGCGCTTTCCACAATAACAACCATGCCCATCCAGGAGATCATCACATGGTTAACCTCTCATTTTTCATCACAAACATAAAGTACAATAATCGGGCCAGACTAAGCAAAGCACGTGTAAATAATCCCGAGTTTTTGCTACTTCGAACGCATATATTACTTACCTGTATCTGTTCTTTGAAGTCATCGCGTGTATGCAAATGTATGACCGTCGTAAAACGTAAATTTATTCTGATGAAATTACCACTGAGGGGATGGATTGGAATCGAACATCTACTCGTTAATTTTTCAACTCGTGCCGTTGTAATGTATCACACATGTATCCGTGTCTAAAATTGGATCACTTCACTGTATTCACTTGCAAATCAAGAGAGACAAGTCGATTCATCGCTGAGAATCAGAAATTAGTCCTTGAATCGAGGTGTAATTAGTATACATAGGACCGATTACCGTGTTAGACTAGTAATTCGAACAAATATTCGATTAAGAGTGTGTGAAAAATTGAAAAAAGGGGTCATGCAAGAGGAGCCTTCCTAACAGGCTTGCAGTGTTGGCGGCCAGTGACCTTCTCTGCCAGGTAATCCTACTGCTTCCTTTCCTTCCACCTATGTTTAGAACCGAATAATGCATTAGATACCTATCGACTTATTCAAAATTAGAAAATTCCATTCCGAATACGTCTATAGTTCGGATGTTTGAAAAAGAGGGAGCCATACAATCCTTTAGGTATGATAAAAAGGCACTTAGATCTCTCTTCTTTAAACATTTGTACTCTTCGGATCTAGTCCTGAATGGATAATTAAATGAATTGAATCATTCGATTTCTATTCGGTCTTAAGTGTACTCCCACCCCCATACCCTTCTGTAAGCATTGCCTGTTCATTAGTATGGTTAATTATGCTATGATAACTACGCTACGATAACGATTATCGGGTTTTTTACTTCATGTTGTGTCTAATTTGTTCCAAAGTTCGCGTCAATAATAAATAAATAAATAAATACATGCAGCCCTGTAGAAGAGGCCCGAAAGGCTGCACACTCCTCTCTCTGTCACCCTTTTTCGATTTTTCAAAAAATTTGAATTCCGTTTGACAGTGAATATTTGTTGGATCTCCTGTTGTAATACTTCATTGATCTCATCAGCTGATATGAACTCTAACAGTGGATCTCTCCCCCCCCCCCGCCCCCTTGTATTCCAAGGCTGGGATTCATGAACACATAACCATGTTAGCAAACAAACTTTCGCGTTCTGCGTCTCTTAGCATTACATAGTCTTTACAATAACCAATCAGGCTAACCATTGTTGGTTTGCTTGGGTGTCGTTACATGAATCCCAGCCCAAGATCATTCCCACGTTTCCCTCCCACATGGGGATGAACCCGTATCTTATTCGCTCATTTGGCCTCACTAATATTGTCCTCGTGACCACTTCATGCTAATATTGAGTTTCTTTTGGTTTTTTTTTACAGTTTCTACGCTTAATATATGGCTTGCACACCATGAGTGTACCAATAAATAAGTAAATCTCTGAACAGCATCCAGTAATTAATGGATTTGGGGAGGTCTGTTCTGGAGTTAGTTGTTCATGGGCGAGTGTTAGTGTTTGTGAGAGTTTTCGTACGTTGTCCGTGCTAAAACATGACAAAGTGCCTGGCGATAGCAGGTCGGGCTGGCGAGGACACACCACACACACACACACATACACACATACACACACACTCGCTCATGACACTCCTCACCCTTTGACGCTACTGGTTCGTGCGCGGCACGGCACAGTACGGGCGGCTCATCAATTGGCCCCAATTCTTGGAAATAATCCAAGTATAGCTGCGCAGGGTAACCCTACCCTGCTAGGTTACCGCTGTGTTCCTCTTTTCCCCTGGAATTGCTACTTTCCATTTTGCTTCTGGAAATGCGCCAGCATCAAATTAGAATTGGAATGGGCAGGCACTTTTTTGGAGGAATTTATGGAAGCGAATAGCTGGACAGTGGAATTGTTGCTCCACAGCTAGAAAAAAAAAACGTATTGAATTCACCACTGACTGCTCTTTTTTCCAGGAGCATTAACAAATTTCCTGCTATCCCTCGTGTTCTATCGGTAATTGTTCTAGGCGTGGTTCTTTTACTAGGCGTCGTATTATGTTTCACGTGCGCCTTTAAAATAGATTAGCTTGAATTTGCCGTTTTAGAATTCATTTCTCTTATTCCGTTGTTTTTCACTCGCTGTACCATGTACGTTTATCATACGCCATCTCCCATCGAATATTTCTCATAACTCGTTCACTCCAGACATGGTTAAGGATTCTGAGGTCACGTGCATCATCGAGATTACCCAGGGTAAATATGTCAACAACGCACAAATTAACTCTTAATTAACACAGCCATCAACGCATTTACCCTGATGTAACCTAAATGATGCATGCAGCCCCTGGTTTTCCTATGTTTATCCGGCGACTTCCAAATTTTCCCTATGCTAGAAGCTGTTTGATCTTCCAGCATGCCATAAAATGTGTTAACATAAGGCAGGATAATTTTCGAAGTGCTCATCTAAATTTGTATTTCTGTGATCGTTCTCTGTGACACGGTCTCTGGATAGCTTCTGGAACGTTCCACGAGTTTGCATGTCATCCTTACCCCTAGCTTCACTATAATCGCTGTCTCAGGTGCTCAAGATTCACTAGGATTTTCAACGAGAAATTCCATGCCAAAAGAAATTACTTGTTTATTTACTTGTCAGGCTTATCCGTATGTTTATTGAAATACGCTTAATGCTCTACGAAAATAAAATCTGCACCATTTGGGCTAGTCCGGCCCCAAAAATCTTAAAATCAAATTTTCCGCTCAAAATTATTGAAAAAGCTATTAAAAATATTTTTTAAATATCACTTAATTAGAATTGAATGTTTCAAAATTGATAAAAAAAAGTAAACGATGAAACATTAGCTTATACATATTTCTTAAGTATTTCATGAAAAAAATCCAAATATCAGGCTGATCCGTAAGTATTGCACAAAATTTTACACTTTTTTAAACAGTTATAACATTATTGTTCATGGATGGGACCTGGTCTGCCAATTTTTATAGTTGAGGTGGTAGAACATTCTGGCACTTTCTACTGCCAAAGAATTTCAATGCAAGTCCATGAAACCCTGGATCGAGAAATAAATTTTGGTGCAAAAGAACTTTTGGACCACCCTGATATTCAGTGACCCAGTTTCAGGGAGAGGGGCCTCCTTCTGGGTCTATCTATGCCTCCCTCCTAAGTTCTACTTATGTCTTACATGTGTCCTAGAACACATTCATTCAAATTGTCACCGTATTTGTGCGGTTGCTTTTTTTGTAGAGGAATTTGAGCCCACTCATGCGCCATAAAGCCATGTGCCCTTTCTCAGCAATGTATTAAACATCCCGAGTGGTGTTAGCTTTTTGTACACAGCACGTGCTCACACCCGAAATGCCTTCGTCGGGCGGGTGGCGGCTGTACATCTACGATATTTTATGGTTGGTCGCTTTTAATGTTTTCTGAGTTGCAAGTTGCATCGTCAGCTGTTCACTCATCAATCATCGTACATTCTTGTGTTCTCATTTGTTCAACAATGCTTGTGTGTACGTGTCTGTGTCTGGGTGTCTGGCTAATTTGCTGCTGTTCGTGGTCGTGGATTCGTGGAACTTGCTACGCTGTATGTACGTCGCACATACATGGGGCTACTAGTGCCTGTTTACATTGAAATAGTGTGTTGTTGACGTGACGATTCGGTGAGCGGTACGCAGTCGAAGTGCATGTTTGCTGACAGGATTTTCACGGAATGCATTTGCGCTGTTTCTTAATGTTTTGTCAGCGTTCGCGCGTGGCAGTGTTAATTTATGTAATTTATGTTCATTTTATCTAGGTGCTGTTTTGGCCGACTGTTTGGATGAGCAATGTTAAGTCGTTTACTCATAACCTGCTCCTTGTTTTGAGGCTGCTCCTTTTGTAGCATTTTTCTGCTGCTGTGCTGCAGTTGGAACTTTTCCGATGACTTTATTTGATAGCTTTCGGCTTATTTACTTGCTAACATACTTAAGACCGAATAAAAATCGAATAAGTTCACTCTATTGAATATGTGATTTAGGAGCAGCCTGGGAAAATCGAGTGTCCCAAAAAAGCCCTACCGTACTCCCTGTCTCTCCAAGAGTCTGTGGCTGTCCCCTTTTTTGAAGATAGCATCGTACGATTCGCTATATAACTAACTTTATTATATAGGCATGATTGATTACTCCAATTTGAATGTATGTATCTAATACGTTATTCGGTCCTAACTATGCTTACCAACAAGCACAACTAGGCCTGAATGCATCAATGAACTTACCCAGGATAAACGTACTGATGACCGTGTCCATGGTGTGCAAATTTGTGCTGTGTTTTCACGTTTACCCTGGATAATCTCAATAATTCACGCGGCCTGTGAGCATTTCTCTAGCATCCTGAATCCTAACGGTCCTCTGATGTCGTTTGCTTTGCTCATTTGCTATTTCTACTGCTATTTCTACCATATATTAGCTTGGATAAGCGAAATCCTGACGTCCGACCTAGGTGTCTTCCAGGATTCTTCCGCCTCCAGTGCATAATACATAGTCTTTATTCATGTATTTTTACTTTATATTCAGGCAAATCTCATTTTTATAGCAAAAATACAGTTTGTTAAGTTCTGGAGATTGTTTCACTTTCAAATTTCGAGGCGAGCTCCGAAAAGTTGCCAAAGAATGGCAAGATTTCGAAGCTTTGGAGGCTAGACATATTTCAATTCAATCGTGGCTAGGCTTCCTCATTAGTTTAAGTGCCGTTTTGCATGAGGTGAACAACGCTGTCTGCATTATGTGCGACTGTTCCCTCGACAATTTTGTTGACATCCATACTAACTATAAGTATGAGCGCTAAGAACCCTAATTTAAAACTAAAGGAACTTAAAAATCCAGACTGGCAAGGATTGCTACCCTGGCTTTGCATTATTTTGTAAGCGTATTCTCCGAAAATGTGGAACCTAAAAACTTCGGGCATGTTTGAGTTCAAGAACTTTCGATGTGAAAAATTAATTTTATTATCCTTGTAAAGTATGTAGTAGTACCAAATTAATGTACGTTTCGGGCACTTTTTACCTGCTGTATCTCCAGCTCACTAGCTTCCCGATGGTCCGAGATTTTCACTTTTCCGACTTCCGTCTCCGGAGAGTTTAAGCGCGATTTCCGCTCTTCAATACACCGAGGTGATCTCCTCATCCTCCTCGAATGAATAGCTTTTTGGCTTAAATCTCCTATGAGTGAAATAATTTATAAGTGCTTACGAATTTATGGGCTGCCAGTCTTACATTGAAACATTCGCACAAAACAAAAACAGTTCCTGGACATCAATCACTTTTCCGTCTCTGCGTTTCATTGTGCAAAATCCTGAATGCCAAGGAATCTTTGTCGATGGTTTTCACCACTACGTCACGGTTACTTCCAACAAAAGAAAGTGTTCGTTAGTCTCTGAGAATATATAAGGTAGCAAACACAAAGGAATTCTCCAAAAAGGTTGCCGTCGTGGAGTTCGTCATCAATTTTTCAAATAGACGTCCATAACTTCCCGCAAATCAGTCTTGGATGCTCTTGTATGTGGTTCTTCTGAGATGCATTTCATTTCAAGCTATTTTTCTTCTGTAGAAATTTTTATTTGTTTGAAAGAAGCTCTAATTTGTTGTGGGATCCTACGGCACGAGATTTTTCTGGTGCTGAAGGCCGATAAATATTATAGAAGGTAAAAAACATGGACAGAAACTGAAAGGTTTTCATGCTTTATTTTCGTCTGCCGTTCCTTGCCAATGTACATTTCCCGGATTGGAGTCTGCTCCTCTTCCTGGCACTGTTCCCTAGTTTTCTTCAGGGGACATGTTTTTACCTGTTTTTTTTTTTGCTCATCGGCAAGTTTTTTTTTCAGTAGAATTTCTTGCCGTAAACGTTGATGCTTCCTTACTTTTCTTGCTTTTCTTCAGCGACAACAAAGACGTATGCATGTGAAGAAACTCGTCTTCAAACCCATGTTTTCGGAACTGCAACGAATGTAAGACTTGATTTTTATTCTATAATATCATTCGTTTGCTTTATGTTGGTTATAAATGAAGAAAAAAGATGAAAAGTTAAGGAAAGCGGCAACAGTTATGTAACATGTTGAATCTCAAAAGTATTACCTGAGAATATTAGACTTTTCATAGTTAATTACCTAATATTATTTCTTTGTCACACTTTTCTTCCTCTATTATCCTCTATTTTTGTTTTCGATTTTTTCTTTGTGATGCCTCTACTCCTCTATCTTTGGCTGCAACCTTGTAACTTAATGTTTATGCTGTCTAGAGGTGACGTGGAACTATTCCTGAAATATTTACTTTTCTTTTGTAACTGGCCCAGTCGTTCACCCCTATTAATGTGGAATTCTAACGCTAGTATCCTTACCTTTTTGTGCTGTCTCTTTACGTGTTCCTATATCTATAGGAAGTTTTTACTGGAAGACCAAAAACAAGAATGTGAAAATTGAGTATCTAAAGGAGATGATCCTGAGTTTTTTCTAGAATTAATTTTCTCTCGTTTCTATCGCAGTGGAACAGGAAAAGAGAGAGAGCTCGAATAATATTTCATTATTATTTGGCTCCCATGTTAGTATGCTTGATGATTTGTTAGATTTGACTTGATGACACCTGAAGATCCTCTTGAACTCGTGCCACAAACGGCTATGAATGAGCAAAATTACGAGGGATAGTGAGGAAGGGATGAAATAATAATGGAAAATTCCATGTTCTGTTACCATAAAATCTGGATATCTTACTATAATTGCATTCTGCTTTCGATTTTTAGGAATCTGAAGACAAGAAGACGTTAGATACGAAGCACCATGTGAGCCAGAAACTACTAAACATCAAACACAACCACAGTTATACATTCAAATCAAGTGGAGAATTTGGATATAGTTAATATAATGACCTGTGTGCATCTAAGAAAAATAAAATGAGCTCATGGGATCACAGGATTTTTCTGAAAGTATGTGGATGAGAGACGTTAGTCCGGAAATGGATCGTATCCTTATAACAACGTGGGTAGTACACAAAAAGGGATTCATTCAGTTATAGCGATTAAAGTAAGGCTTTTAGTGGTATTATTTATTTATTTATCCATGCACCCTTATCAATAACTCGGAACTCGCAGCTTACTTTAGAAACATACGATGGAGCACAAAAAATTGAAATGAGCTTAAAAATGTCAGCTAGACCATCATATCCATGCTTCACAGTAATATAGTAGATATTTTTGCCTATTATTTTATGGTGATCCATTTAATGAGTATAAACTATGAGAATTATGAAAGCGGGTAAGGCCTTCCCCGTAATTCTTTAATTTGTAACTAAAGGATTTGATATAATCAGTAATGCAAGACTGTTTGTATTCGCGTTTCTTTTGTTGTTGTCTCCCGCAGAGTCTTCGCTTCCAGAAAGTTCTGCTAACACGAGAAAAGAAGGGCGTATCGATGGAATTTCTTTTGTTTTACTTGCTCGCGTGTTTCTGCTTTGCAGAAAGGTCTCTCGTCTTCTTCATGCTATTTGCATTGCATCTGGTGGAGCGCATTTGTTTGTGTATATGTGTGTATGTATGTGAGTGTGTGTGTGTGCTGGTTGTGTCGGTCGGTCGTTCTATGTTGGATGCACTTCTGGCCAGTAGAAACTACACAACCCCGCCATTTTCTTGCGTGCTATTCGATGGCTATGTGTTCTTGTGGAGCCAGCCAGCCAGCCAGCCAGCCAGCCAGCCGGCCGGACGGATGGCTGGCTGACCGACCGAGAGACGTCGTATTCCTCGACACCAACCATGTTTCCTATCAGATTTCGATGAGCCGCCACGCGTTCCTTCTCTATTCATTCGTAAGGCCACCGGCTACGTGCCGTATCTGATGGTGCTCGTGTTATGCTTGTGAAGTGCGAAAAAAGAAAGTCAGCTGAGAGAGAAAGAGAGCGTAGCTTCTCGTCATAGGCCACGTGATCCGCTCTTCCCCCTACACGTTCAGTTCGGCTAACGAAGGCTGTTTCTTTCTGAACATTCTTTGAAAATTGTTGCGTTCACCACTCCTAAGTGTTACGTTCTGGGTCTTCCCATTGCTCTTCTTGCTCTTTTCCTGGAAAAATCCTGACTTCGTGGCCGTGGAAAACGCACCCTCATCGACTCCTACTGTGCATACATTGCATTGTCTACTACTTATTAATACAAAGTGTATCTAGAATAAAATACTATGTGTTACGTACATGAATTCGAAGATGTGATGTCGACAGATTTCAGGATGAGCTTCTATGAAGGACATAAATGAATAGAATAAATCCAAATGGACTTTCTGCGAAATTTCACTGAGAAACTCTTCTCTTTCTCTTTCTCTGACGATCACTTCAACGAATGCGTAGGCATATCATTATACTCCTTTTTTGCTTAATTTCCCTCATTCTTCCTTTGCTGAAGTGCCACCGTTAAATGTGTTGTGAAACCAACTATTTATTTATTTTCATTCATTTATTTATTCTGTACACCAGCCATTCCTGGTGCTCCAAGAGAAGAAAAAACTGAATATTAGCTAAAATATACCACTAGAATGGTTCTTGTCGCCAGCTTTCTATCATTATGAAGAATTTCGGGGGAAGTTGTTATTCCTCTTTTGCTTGAATTCCGTCGAAGGGTAGGAACGAAACGGACAATTTTTTTCATTATTTTTCATTCTGCTCTTTTGGATTTAACGTGTTTTTATTTGTTATGATAGGGATTACAATTTCCGAATGATCTAAGAACGAAACTCTATAACTTTCCTCTGTCAGCCAACCTGCCCATAGTACAAACAAAGATATAGGGTGAATCTAGGTGAAAATGCAGTTGACCGCATGAAACAAACATGTTTTTAGTCAATATTCAGATCTTGTAACCATGTAGGTAATATATAACCAAATAATAGTAACATAATAATAGTAAATACTAATAGCTCAAACGGCTAGGCAGTAATGACAACAGACACATGACTAGTCCCGATTAGTATTACTTTTTCTCTTTATTACAGTGTAGTCATATTCATTCATACTTGTTTGCTACTTGTCTACTGGTTTTATTACATGTTTTGAATGTTTACATACTAATAATGAGGTGGCAATTCATTGTTATGGTCAGGGTCTGAAGAAGGCGCTAACCATCAAAGCCAACGAATAAAAACCTTGTGGATATGACATTGTTTCACTTTAGCGAACCTAAAACGTTTAAAATTTTTTTTGTCGCTGAAATTTTGCATGTGGGGATTATTTTGAGGTGCTGAACACGGATAGCTTAGCCATTTTGAACCGTAACCTTATTTTTATTAGGCAGCAGTAGGTATATGGTAGAAAATAGAGGCGAAATGCTGGTTTCGTCAAGAAAACGGCAATGACATAGGTAGACAGTTGTGATCAGCGTCTAACATAGTTCCTGAGAGGATTTTGTGAGGTACCGTAACAGTATTGTCTCTACCGTACGTATGGATACGATAAGCATACTCAGGCTTCACAATTATCTCTTTCCTCCTTACCCCCAACCGAAGTTTCAACGAAGGATGACATCATATTTCCAGTGAAACTCCATCAGCATCTCTGTTTCGAAAGGTATTCCGAGCAGCTGGGGAATTTTAATATGCAACAACTGAATTTCCACATTTACTCTAAATTATGCTTCATCCATTCTTTCAATTCGATTAATCTAAAGTATTGTAAGTTTAATGACACGCATCTGCAAATATCTTAATCATCCAGCGAACAACCCGTAATCACTGCTAAACAAGAAAGCACCATGTTTCCCATTTGCTCCTGAAAACTCCTGAGCTGAAGCCAGAGGCTCATCTCTTCGCTGTGAAAGCTTACGAAAGCTTCTTGGGAATGCTTAGTTCTTTCTTGAACACATGCAGTTATGACTCATTCGTTGCATAAATTTAGACTTACGCTTATTCCCTACTACGACTGGTTTATAGTTCATTAATTCGAGTAATACGAATCAATTTGGAAAGTTCATGTTCAGTACTTTCGTTGGTATTGTTGCACTTGAGCTTATGCTGCATATGGCAGCTCTAGAAGTACAGGATCGCTGAAGGTTTCACTCTTGTCCGAGAATAACAGTGCAAGAATAACAACACCTAGTTTTATTCCGGATCACCGAGGTTATTCTTTAAGGATCTGTGGCCACCTGATTTTTTGCTATGTACATTAGTCTTTTCCTTTTCTTATGACCTATCATGTTATCGCATTTCTTAAATGAGCAAATTCGGGTCTGGCCGGGGGGGGGGGGGC
>KN726862.1:18280-35813 GCA_000816745.1 Ancylostoma duodenale
AAAGGAGTGGTAGGGAAGTACTAAGTTTAAGGAAAAGTGTGGCAGAGCAGTGACTACTAATTAAGAAGTAAGAAAAGAGAGTAACGGCCAGTGCGAGACGAAGCGAGCATTAGGAAAAAGTCTGGAAGTCCGGCGTCAGCCGGACGGCCAGACTGGTATATGTATATATGGCCACTGCCATTACTCGTATTTCCTCTCACCGTAACCTTAGTAGAACGAAGCCACTTGGAAAAAGTGGTGTGATTTTCGTGGGCATCAAATAACTCCTTTGAGTGAAGTCCAGACGAATATTTGTAAAGAAAACCGACCCGATGTCAAGTCAATAATTAATTCTATAATTATTAATTGTTATGGCGCTATTCGGCTAGTTCTGCCCCGAAATTTCTATGTAAAAATTTTCGCTCAAACTTCGCCTAGAGGGGGTTATTTGAGGTGCTGAACACGAATATCGTATCCATTTCGTACGGTATCTCCGTTTTTGTGGGGTTACGGCAGATATACTGTAGATATGGTATCTCACAGAATCATCTCAAATTTTGCATAAAGGGATTGTTTTGGGGCGCTGATCAATTATCGTATCCGTTTTCTACTGTAAGTTCATTTTCATGGAGATACGGTAGGTACACGGTAGGAAATTGGGAGAAGATGCAAATTTTGGGAGAAAAGTGAAGGAGGCATGCAAAATAAAGTTGATATTCGTGGTCAGCGCCTAAAACAACCCCTGTACGCAAAATTTGAGAGGATTCTGTGAGATGCGGTATCCACAGTATACCTACCGTAACCCTTCAGAAACGGAGTTGCGGTACAAAATGAATACAATATTCGTGTTCAGCACCTCAAATAACCCCCGTACACGAAATTTGGGTGGAGTTTTTTCATCGAAATTTCTGGGGCAGAACTAGCCGAATATGTAGTGCCATTGTTATTATTTTAATTATTTTTTTCTTCTATAATTCTGTCTGTCTGCAGACCTGGACCAACTTTATGAGGATCACACCACGATATAAAGTAGTAGTAAAGTGGAGGACCACTCTTATTGCGCCGCAGAGAAACAAAACCGCGCTCACCACTTAGATTGGCGCTATAGTCTACGTGAAGTATAGCATCCGCGATCGCCCCATCGGCCATTTCAGCGGCCCCAAGAACGCCCCGCCCACAATCGACAGGCACCGATGTCACAGTCGCCAGCGATGGCGACGTAGGCTGCTACACTCTACGTGGACTATAGTGTCAGAGATCCCGGAACAGCAAAGGTGTTGTTCGTGTTTGCGGCACTGCTTTTCAGGAGTAACAAGAAACGTAAGTAAACCATCGCAGTATCCTCATTAATCATTTGTTTATATATGCAAACTCTGTGAAAAAGAAAAACACCAGTAATGTTAAGAATGATCTCTTAACAAGAGGGAGAACTGACAAATAAAACAGCGTCCCTATCTGACGAAAACAAGGCTTTCCACAGACAGCGATGCCCAAGCAAACAAAAACATCCGGAAGAAAAGCTGCTTCAAATATGGAACTTGAAAAATTTACATATTAGATCACTGGCCACAACCACAACTAGCTACAAGGCCTCTAGTATAAGGTGGAACTGCGCCTTCTAGTGTTGAATGGCGTCCGCGAATCCGACCCGTTGTCGCCTCATATCGAAGTACGAACAACGACCGCGGAGGAATGGTATTCCCAACTCGATGTTCATTCCCATGTCGAAGCCGTTCGAATCAGTCGGCATCATGGCCAGGGTACAGCTGCCGTCGGCGTTCTTCAGAATGAGATTCCTCTGTGTCACGGTCAGCTGCTGATTGCCCAGATCAAACTTCAGCAGTAACTGGGAACTGCAGTCCACCTGAAAGACAACTGTTCATGAACGGAAATGTACGATTTTGATCAGTATTTACCTTTGCCGGTAATGGAGTGCTTGCAGTTGTGTTCAATGCATTCAGGACCCGGACGAAGGCACTTGCAGGTACTTTGATAAAGGGGGACGTCGTGATTATGGTTGACTGAAAAAGGATATGATTGCGCTTGTACTGTGATTTTTTCCGTTCTTCTTTTTCCGTTCTATTTGATCTATTTAGTTATTTATTTTCCACCCATTTATTTACTACATGAGGTAAGTACTCATTCAAAGGGGTGTCGCCCCAGTACATACAACCCCAAAAATAACTGAGAAAACAGATAAAACTAATAAAGTAATGCCTAAGAGGCAAGGTAATCATCAATTAAGCACCCAGAGGAGTATCCACGATATTAACGAACGATTTAGGTTTTTTTTTCTGAATTACTTCCTTGCAGCTTTGCCATTTTCATATTTGGCATGAGCCTCCTTTCAGAAGACACATTAACTGTAAGATTATATGTAAATAATGTAAACAATGCGTTTTATTGACAGTTTTTCATTATAACATAGCCTGTATGAGTCGTGTTTGACAAGAAGAAACGAACTATCAAGGAAATGTGGAATTTTGGCGGAGAGCAGTTCATGATCTCGTCTCTTTTCTCCATTTTTCAAGAAAAATAACGGAAACGTTTCTTTTCGTTCTTCTGTTGTTGACCCTTCTTTGGAAATTAGGAAAAAACATAGGTTAGCTGTTTGTCCAACAAAGCTGAGGTATATACCTCCATGTTAGCAAATACGTGAATATGAAAATTGAAATGAAATGAAAATTACGTGATTTAAATAGTTTGCATATTTTTTGTTTGATGCAGAAGTCTTCCACATAGAGTCACTCTGCAAGTTTTGTATCTACCTGGATCCTTTTGCTAGCCTGCTGTCCGTTGACGTAGAAGTTAGCAATAGTGAACTGATACAGTCCTGCTGCAGATAGTTGTACGAAAGCGTTTTTGGAATGGCAATGAACTAAGTCGTATCCTAGAAAGTATTGTAGTAGTGAAAGAGTTATGAGCGATTCCCGAGAAGCTTATATTGAAGATTCCCGAGAAGCGGTATTCTTTTCCAAATTAGGTATTCTATTGAACTCAGACTCAGACTCCCTTATCCGACATTTTGTTGTGCTGTGTGGTCATTCGGGGAATACATATTAACTCTTTTTATAGACAAAATTTCTTCAATTTACAAAAGAGTACCGTTTGTCCACTGAGAAAGTTCAAGGGGAGCACCACTACCAAGAGATTTCACTGATTAGACGCAACTGCAACGGATTAGGGATAGCGCAAACAGCTACTTTGCCTTCTCTTATCAAGATAATATTTAATGTAAGCTCACAATGTACCTCCGTAATAAATTACACCAGCGGTACCATTGTCAGATGTCTGCCAGAGTTCCTCAAGCCAAATCGAGAACAGCGAGTCCTCGATGTCTCCTGAACGAATTCGAACATCTATACTGTCGGTACCCTTCAAGGCGCCGCCCAACCTCAGATTTGTAGCTGAGATTTTTATATAAGAGGAATCTCTAGGATTTGCTGATCATAACGGTTTATGTGATTCCGTGCAAAGCTGCTGAAAGACCCGTTTTCGAGCCCCAAATCTTGGGGAGCTTGTGGGCGGAGCTGCAGGCAAGGGTGGGAGGACTATTTTTCTGAATAGTGCGTTCCTGGGAACGTACTGTTCGAGGGAATTCGTGCTCCTCGTGAGAGCTCTCCATTGTCCACTCCTTAACAGCAAGAGAATACATGGTGAAGAAACCCCACAGCTTCACCTTGGCTCCGCCTACAAGCTCCCCAAAAGTTGGGGCTCAAAAACGAGTTTTCAGGTACCCCACCCGGAATCACGTGCACGTTGGCGATTAAGAGCTACTGGAGATTTATTTACTGTGCAAGTCTCAAGGACGATTCTGAAGTTGAACGATGCTTTGAGAAAGGCTTTACCCTGGTTTATGGCCCTCTCTACTGGATTCATGACGTGATCGCTGGATACAGAGGAGAACGCGAGTCCGAGTACTCCGTCGACACCGTTCACGGACGTTACAGATGCTGGGACCTGCATCGTTTGACCAATATCCGTATTCGGTATGATGATCATGTCTTCAGCATCAGTGGCAAGCTGGATAAAACACAACTTCAAGAAACTGCTGCAGTTGAACCTTGATAATGATTCATTCTTTTTGCTGCCACCTAAGTGTGTAGGTATGTATGTAGGCTCTTGAGAGTTTCAAGCTAAGCTTATGCTCAAGAAATGTGGCTGCCCGATAATGAGCAGATTAAGGCGCATCTACGATGTAAAATTGCAGTTCTGAACTACTCAGATAAATTTTCGGAAGGACCGCAGCAGAAAACCGGAAGAAACGACAAGTGACCCGCGGTTCTTCCGCTTTCCTGCTGCCACTCTTCCGGTCTTCTGCTGCGATATTGTCGAATAGCTGCTGCGGCTCTTCGGAATAACCGCTGTCTGCTGCGCTTCCTCCGAATCTTTTTATCTCTGCGTCTCTCGCTTCTTAATCGAGATCTTCCTCTGCCGCGGTCCTTCCGCAAGTTTGTCTGAGTACTCTCAAGTTAGTGCAAATAAAAGCGGAAGAAGCTCTTATTCGACTAGTCAATCTTGGAACACCGGAAGACACAGATGCACTCACTCTCATCGTGTCTGCTCCAAGAAAACCCTCTGCTACACCGAAATGGTTACTGGTCATCCATGTCCTGCCGTTTCTTATGTAAGATGATGATTTCTGGCTGAAATGGAATGTTTGGGACACATTAATTCATTAGTCATCGTCCATTAAGTAGGGAGATGATTATTCCCTGATGAGGGAAAACTATGCTACATCGCAATTGCACACCTGTTGAATAGTCTCTTTCCTTGGCACGTGGTGCACGTGCTGTCTGGGATCCAGAAATTGGCCGATCCAGTGTCGACAATCACAGAGAACAGTTGTGGTGGTGTTCCAACGGTGATGTTGGTCACAAAAAAGTTGTCACCATACTGGTGAAGCTGGATAAAAGAGAATGTTGAGTGGTGAAAGGCTAGCTTCTTCTACAGCACAAAACTGTTATAAAACTATTACGTAGGGGCTTTTCTCACCGCAGACCCTCCAGCGGTGATATTGGTAACCGCGGCCAACTTTATGGGGATGATGAACGCCGAAACGGCCTGAGTTAGGACAGCTATGGCAACAGATCGCATTGTGACAACCAAATACGTATGTTCAGCCACGGCCTTTTATAGTAGATAATGACGTTTTGTAGTGATGACGAGATAACGAGAATGAAACCTTATCGAACAAGATATGCATAAAGCGGGTAACTTAATCCGATTATTTGGCCAACGCCCGGATGATTTTGGTCGTTGCTATTGAATCCAAACCTTTTGAACCTGGAAGGAAATACCAATACCATTTTGACATTACCGTTAAAAAAAACTACATAGCCTCTGATAAAGCCCACCCAGCTGAATTATCAGCAGATTTATAGTGCTTGTCTTTCTAAATACAAGTGCTGTCTACATATACTGATGGACAATAAGCGTCTTCCACCTTACCTCACTTCATATGTTTGAGATACTCATCTTTACATATCTCATCGCATCTGCACATGTGCATGTATGTAAATCGCTACAACCGTATTTGTATGTGGTTGTAGAAACAACACGTAGGAAATTTTTGTATCTGAGAAAAAAAAATGCTCACGACTGAGTGTAGAGGAAGAAGAAGGCCGAATAACAAGACAGAATATTATTAGTATAGCCTTGCTGCTATTTGTTAGACTAACTGAAAAAAATGAGCTGTTTTTAGATCCTTAAGAATGAAGGTTCTGCCTATGACCCTTCTTCCACTTGGTCTACTAGCCTGATTTTGCCCGATTATGTATTCACGGGTCCTAACCCAGGTCGTGAATGTTAGTTGGCTGCACTCCTTTACAATTTTAGAAGGAAATGTTCTTGAGATCATCTTCATCTCCAGTTCTCCATCTATTTTCGTCCACATTCTCGAAGAACCTCACAATTACTTGTATGCAGAATATGAAAACCGAAATTATTGATGCGCCTGCACGTTTTCACAGTAAGTTCAAGAGCAAGCACTTGAGGTTATCTCACATCAACTTTGTGCCAACAAAATGCTACGATTTTGTACCAGATGCAGAACGTTCCTTCAAACCATCGGACCCCTTTTACTGACTGCATCGCTGACTTCTCATTCGAGAACATCTAATTTCTAGTTGAAATTATAAAATCCTAATTTCTCTAGAGCAGAAAAAAACACTGAAATACTCTTTGAGCAGGCTCCAAATGATCTACATCTTTTGTCATCTACTGATTGCCTGCTACCAGAGGAATTCAGCGTGTGAAAATAGACCCGCTCAACTCAGTGACCACTGGAACTACCTGACATCCTACTTTGGCTCATGTACCCTGGATTCTTCCTTCTTGCGTAAGTGTGAGCCCCTTTCAGAAGGGTGGTAGAGGGTTGGCACAACCTCGTACGTTCTCAGAAGATGCGCTATCTACGGATACTATCAAAGAGTGTTGGAGATTCGCTTTGAGACGGCATACTAATTTTCGCTGGAAAAAGATGATCTCGCCTTGATGAAGGTGGATAATATGAGCTGAACAACTTTATTAGTGAGTAAACAGTGGTGTTTATCAACAACAACAAGTTCTCGAAACATATGTATACAAACATCTTAAACTCTCAATTCAGATATGCATATGCAATGGGGAAATGTGTTGACGCAAAGGATCCGGCAGATATGGAGCTCTAGGATACTGGCAATGAATAAAGTGAGCAACAACAAGAGGAGTGAGCACTTAGCAGCAGTTTCAGAGCTCAGGTCATATTATTGTTTTGAATTTACTGTGACAGTCTTTGCAGACATTCTACGAGCGGACTTAGTAACTTGGAATAATGAGTTAGACTGGCTGAGCTTGGCGTTTTTCCACTTCCGTAGAGCGATGAGATTCTTCTTGAACGCCTTGTGAAAGTCCTTACTCATTGCATTATAGACGTAGAAGTTTTGAGCACATGAAATAAGTGCAGGAATCGACTGCAATGGTGAATAGTAAGTAAATGGAGTTGTTATTAAAAGAACTACACTTACAGCATATGACTGAGCATAAGCGCTCGCATGAGCATCTATTGAGGATATAAGGTTTGGCGATAATATTATAAGTGCACTTGCAAATCTGAAGAAGGAATTTTGTGCGAGATAGAGACTAAAGTAGAGAAAATCAAGATGTTTAGTTAGTGGTAAAACTTACCCTGAGCAAAAGAATACCGACATCAGTACGGAAAGTGTCTTCATCATTTTTCTCTGGTAGCGAAGTGATGGGTCCAGCACACATGCACCTTCGGATTTCCGTACATTTTGCCAGTCTATAAGAACTTCCAGTAAGGGACTGACTAAATGGCTGGATTCATTGTAGAAAGAAGTTTAACCTCTGAACCACATTATTGATGTGGTAGCCGCATATACACTCATTATTGCGACAGAAACTCCAATCACACAGATGTTCCAGGAAGATCCTAGTTCATTTGGATAGGAGAGCGGTATGTTGCATACTAAAAGTCGCAAATATGATTACAGTCATAGTAGGTTCCCATGTAAAAGTAGCAAATAGTGAAACACTAGTCACTGGTGGACAATTATACAGGAATTATCAAAGGCAGTAAAAATGCAAGAAAATACCTATAATATATCCTCTATCACTAAATAAGATACCCATTACGGTGAACACTAACGCGAACGTAAAACAAGGCGCTTGCACGACGTAAGCATAAGGATAGACCTCTATAGAGTTGTACCTGAAAATAGTCTATTGCTGTACAAGGCTCTGTTTGAAAACGGGTATTACTAATGCTTCTTTGAACATCCTGAACTTACTTAGTGGGTTTGAGCACCAGAAATATGAGATCGAGTGATATGACGAGCAGGAGTATCAGCTGCACGTTGTAGGTGATTGTTAGAGGTAGAAGTGAATAAAAACAAAAAGATCGACTGTTCACGTTTTTTATGATATTCCGAGCATCTGCCAGTAGTTCAAAGACTAGCACCATAGACTGATACACGCATAGAAACGATAATAATGCGCCTGGAAATTGAGACAGTTGCAATTGGTGGTTGCATCTGGAGTCACATGAAATAAGTCTGCATACTGCAGGGTAAAGCTGTGCATTAGGTTTCGGAAAGCTCTACCCGAGATTTTTTGAAATTTCCTTTCATTTGAATAAGAGTTTGAAAGAAACAGAAAAGTTGCCTGCAAGATATTTGAGTGTATCCAAAAGGTATTACCCCAAAGGTATTGCAAGGCAAGCTTTCGACTGCTGTTCCAAACGTACTTTAGCATGGTGATGACATTTTTGCAACATCTCTTGACATCCTCAGCGAGAATCCATGCCAGCAACATTGCTTACCGGGTGCAGAGGGTAATACTTAGAAAGGGCAGTGCGTCCAGCTCTGCGATTGGTCAGTTCATCCAACTGGTCAACAACAGAGCTCGATCGCATTGCTCACCCCAGGTATAACGCCCCGTACCCTCGCTTACTCAATCCAGGAAAGCTTCGCAAGGTCCTTTGATTCGCTTGCTCCGAGTCGGGGAATATGATGCAAAACCTTACTGAGGCGGCAAAGAGGGTCTCACACTGCGGCAGGTGACCACAGCGCGGTTACAGAGCGCACGCCCCTTTGTCGCGCCGCAGAACAATGCGTCGCGTGTCATCGGGTCAGATTAGCTGCTGTCACCTGCGTGTACTAACAGAAGAGTGAGGAGTTTCTTTAACAAGAACATTCGTAAAGCTGGATCCGTGTTCACTGCATGAATACGTGTTATTCACCAGAACATTCTATCCGTTATTCTATTTACGGAGAAAGCGGCAGAAAGAGCTGCGTTTTTTCATATATTGCTAAAGGCGATTGATTCAATAGCTCATTCTCTCATATTTGTATTATAATTTTTTCCCATATTGTTTTTCTTTGAATATACCAATAACATGTAAAAAACAGCTCTGCAAAAGTGAAATATTGTAGAATATCATTCTCCGGCGCTTTGAATTTCAATGGCCATTCATTGCAATTCATATATTCGATTTGATTTTCTTTTTCCAGTCTTCTTCCACTCACTTTTTTCTTACCATTTTGCAATACATAAACCGGGCTGGGTGTAGGAAAACCAGATTTCCTTGTTTGTTCCATTTATTGGGTATACACATGATTACAACAGTTTTGAGTGTGCACCAGCACCAAAATGTAATTGATAACCGATGTATTGAAAACAAACAGCTCTCACCGTGCTTTGTCTTGAGATCCTTGTGTCTCCTTACTGCTAAAATGACCATAATGTTACCGAACAAACCGAAGGCTGATATGAAAAATACAAAGACAAAGATTATATACTGATGTACCGCTGGCATATCTAAAAACAATTTTTAACTGTGCTACTTTGTAAGAAACAATTTGAAAGACAAATCCAAGATGTCAACAAATTCGTGATGAGATCGCAAGAAAATTCAGCATATGAGCAGGCTCTCGGATGAATTGAAAGTGAGGAAATATCAAGAGATTCAAGAGCTAGCAAAACAGCAGCAAAAGCAAAACATGTATGTAAATGGCTGCAAAATAGATAAAAATCATTGCGCAATTTCTGAACATAAAGCTGAAATCTCTCCAGTATCTTGAGGCTATCCGCGTGTTTAAAGCCTGAAATCTTAAAGAAGTAGAGAATATTGACAAAAGATGAGTTTCCACTGGTTTTTTTTTCATGATTTATAGAAGTAGAAACAAGACTGGTAGCGCATGGGGAAAAGAAACAAGTATTTCAGAGCACACGAGGATGAGGGGATACGAGGGTTCTCAGATCCTGGATGATGAACAATCTGGATAACGAGATGGCCAAAAATAACCTGATAACGGATGCCGAACAGCCGATAGCATCAATGAGTTCTAGTGCGTGCAGGACATCACCTTATATCTATAGTGGTGATGATAAAGAACAACTACAACACAAGGGTCATGAAGAAGAGTCATCAAGAATTGTTTACTCTTGTCTTAGCTGCACACATGATGTTCACGACAAAACTATGAGGTAAAGATACTAAAGTGAGCGTATGTTAATAGTAACCATAGTAGCACCTGAACGTCAAGTTCAGTGTGTTTGGAAAAAATGGTAGTCGAGATTCTCGGGAAGAAAATGCTGTGGTTTTTTTTATTGAGACCAGTATAGTGTAGTTCTGCAATTGAAAATGGCCGGAACTGGCAGGGATGGCTGGTGTAGGCAGATGATCTGTAACAAGTTGCTTTATTAGGAGATGCCTCTTTGTGTAGACATCGTTTTTACAGATTTGAAGTAGTATCTATGGAAAAACAAGACTTGCTCGGAGTCTTTCATTCAATCAAAGCTTCCTTGAAAAATAATCTCTTGTCTACTAAGTGGAGCGTTTAAACAACATGGAAGATCTTTGGTTCACAAAAAGGGATAGAAAATAAAGTGGTCCGCGTCACTCGACTCCTCTTTGGAACGATCATATCTTTTATTTCATCTTGAGGTCAGAAACGCATTGAATGCACTTCATTCTCATTCTTCAGACTCCAGAACCAGGATTTATATTTGTCCCTCCACCCCCCCCCCCCCTCCACTCTCCCCAGCAAAATTTCTGCGTCTGCCACTAATACATGTGCGTATATATGTATACTTGACACTGATTGTATTCGGTTGGGCAATAAGTTCGTGCGGTTTTTTTAATCTTGTTTCTTACTGGGGATTTGGTCATCGTTCGACTGTGTGTCGTGAGCGTTTTGTAGCTCTCGATTTACTCTTTGCCAGAATTATGACGGCTTTCCTCAATTCCGGCTGTTCCTTATTTTCTATCGCATGGAATGCAGCCCTCTAATTCGACGAGAACGAACACCTCCGATACCTCCTACTGTTCGACTTCAATCATGGATCAAATGCAGCTCCAGAGGCTAAGAATATCAACGACGTCTTAGAACAAATCACTACTGCTGAAAAGGTAGCACAAAAGCTGATGTTGGCTTCATAGAGGTCAATTTTAGCCTAGGGGATATGCATCGTTCTGAAAGTGCGGTTTGAGGAACAATGAGACGATTGTCGGCTAGAGTTCGCTTTAGATGTAAAAAGGAATCACTGCTGAAGATAATTCTTAGCAAAAACTAACTTTATCTGATCCTATTCCTGAAAAAAACACCCAAGGCCTTAGTAAGAGGTGGCCCTCCGCAATGTGAAAGCGCGACGCCTCTGGGAAAATTTTGCCAAAACCATAATCGAGACGCTGGGATGGAGCGTAATTCTGCTCATGCCAACTCTATCGAGTTGAGGCAGTTGCCAGCCAGCTAATTTTTCTAGTTTCCTAGTCATTTTATAGAGTAACGCTGAATTGTTGCAGTCTTGGTGCACGAATTGAGTGGTCTCAAACAGTGTGGTCTTTCTAGGAGATGGAATCGAGGATTTACTGTGCTCTTGGTAGGGTTAGTAGAGGAGGAGAAGGGCTGTATAAATCACTTGTTGCGGTTGAAGTTGTTCGCAAGAAACAACGGTTTCGATGACCACCAAAAACGGCACGAACTTATTGCCCAACTCAGTACTTATATCTGAATTATGTAAGGTACAGAAAACGGGGTTATGGTTTGCTTTCAAGCATTCTCATCGAATTGAAGGACTTAAACCAGACACATGAAGTGAGAAGAATATCCTGTTTGGTGCCTTTATATACTGATCCAGATACGTACTATTCAAAACATAATAATGCGGATATTATACAGCTCAAATACATAGAACTGAGGAAGTCAAGTAGATGCCATCGTTCACTTGTTTGTAATAGAATTCGCAAAAGCAATTTATGCATAGATTTCATACGAAATAACCATGTTTAGTGTATTCAACACTTATGGAGGAAACTGGGTATTTTCAAAGCAAAATCAACAGGTTACGATCACCCTTCAATATTCATATGCACCTGCTCATAATCGACGATAGAGATCGAGAAGACAGTTTTCCAGGAGACTGAAGGAGCACAAAAAGGACCTAGATATGGCAACCATCATGTACATACATACATGGTTCTCAGACAAAAAATAAAGTGAAAGCTGAAGGATAGTGAGGGTCGATGATACAACATAACGACCAAGACGTGGACGCTGCTTCATTACTGAAGCTCCAAAAACTCCAAATGTTTCCCTACTCTGCAAAGTGTTCTGCTAAACTTTGTACAGAATGAGATAGAAATAGACATGCTGAACAATCCATCCATAACATCCATTTTCTCCAACAACAATGTTTTCATATGCTACGATAGGTGTAAGGTCTATAGCATACAGAGCACCGTCGCTGCCGAAAGCAAAAAGCTGCAAGATCTAATATCTTTTCTCAAAGTTTGCAGGAAAAAGATGTGCTGGTGCAGGAGCATGTGTACAACAATTGTTCAATTGTTGAGGCTGAATTGTCACAGCGACACCGTCGCTGCGAAGAAAATTATGAAAACAAATTCTTACAAGTTCTCATATTTCACCACATACCTGCATTTATTTTCAGTATAGTTTCTGAAATAAAGTGACTTTTCACTGTAATGACTCATCCGTGCTGGTCAGGACAGTTCCAGATTTGTGAGAAAAATACTTAAAAATGAGGAGGGGAATATAGGCTAGTAAATATAAGTAGGAATGTGGATAAGATGTTAAGCCGACCAATAAAATTCAACTCTGAAATATCTGTTCAGACGGCCTTGCTCCTTCTGTCTGTTGAGAGTTTTGTGATTCATGCAGTAACAAGTGAGAACAGCAGGGATGGATCGAGGGAATCAGAAGTGCATTCTTGAAATCAACTACAGAAATTCTGAGCAGTTGTGTTGGAAGCGTAGATAATTCGCATGTACTCCAGGGTGCGCTTGTTACATGCACTTGTATTATATTTACCGTATCCCTAGCAGATAGAAGGAAGTGAGCTTGCAAGAACGAGAAAATCCCACTGTTCAGGATGTCCTGTGAAACTTCTTTTGGTACGGTGTGTGCCGCCAGAAAAATTTTGACGTGTGGAGCTTTGTTTCATTACTAATCCTATGGAACCTAGGGAACAAGATAGGTTCATCAAGGCTGCAGCTGTGGTGGCCAGCCAGCATAGCTAGAAGTGATGAGCCTCAGATACAGGCGGCTCAACTGTTCTGAAAAAAAGGTTTCCACTAGTTTTGTGGCTCTTGGTGGAAGTTGTTAGAAGGTCGAGATGATCCAGGCTCTGTTAATATTTCTAATACGAAAAACGAGGTGGGAAACTGCTTTCGATATGTAGTATGACGTAATAAATGTAAGCATTGCGTAAGTGCCGCCTGTGTATAAGTTTATAAGATATATATGATTCAGAAGCAAGTAATGAATAGAATTACGTGTGCACTTGGAAGGTGTGATAGGTCTAATTTCCAAAGAACTCCCTCTCCTGAGAAAAAGTTTAATGATTCGATCAGCTCAGGCTAAACGCGTTGGGAATGGAAATATGTATGTGCGGACCACTGCAAGAAAATGTAAACAGTAATAAATAGATTTAACTAAAGGAAGACATAGCATACCTCTGACCCCGTAGCAGTCCCCTTTGACAAAGATCAAAGATACCTAAGTCCAGAAGTCGCGTGACTTCTACGTGTTCGTTTTCCCACGTTTCCATCTGTGAGAGATCGAAGCTCAACAGGAAAGCTCCGCGGACCTGAGATCCGCTAAATTTGCACGATCGTTGGAATTGTGGGTGGAATGCTCTCTTGAAAAGATGTATGAAAGTTGTGTTTGACAATACAACGTATTAAAAATTAAACTCCATACGCTTACCACAAAAGCACTACAGTGTTGCCACTCCCCTAAAAAGTAGGATAGGAGGAGTAGGAAGAATAACATCAAGTGCTCCAGGACATGTAATTTTTCGTTACAAGCGTTGAAAAAAGTTTTCTGACGTATGTTCGGAACAGTCTGTTTTATTCCCGTTTTACATTCTTTCTATGAATTATACATAATCCTCACCTATTAGTTTTAATCCTCTCTTCTTTTGTATTGACTAGCATGTACGGTGTAAGTAAATATATGAACAGATAAGTAAATAACTTTGCTACCACCTCATACCAGAGACAAAACTCCTCACTAGTACCAGAATCCTAAAAAGTAAAGGTTTAACGAGAAGATTTACAAGTAAACATCCAATCAAGATGGTTTTCAATTTTTGGAAATCTGTTATTCGACTTATTTCTCTGGTATTATATGTGCAGGCCCTCTACCTATTAAGGAACCGATTATTTGCATTTTCTTCAGATTTTGGCAGTTCCGCCTACTTTAGCTTGGTTTTTATTCTTCTTCACACTTGCTGTAACTGTATTACTCATATACCCAGTAACTGAGCGCTTACCTGGTATAGTACCCCCCTCTTGTGGTTAGGTGGGTCAAAAGTGATTGAATTAGTACATATGCCCGACACAGACTGTAAATTTTCATTATTGACTATTCATTAGTTTACGTTTATTACTGAAATGGTTAATTATCCATGTTCAGATTAGGCATAGTACTACAGTACCGATTTTCGTAAGTCTACGGGTGTAGTGTACCACAAAGTCATTTGCTGCATTGTACTCTGTAATTGCTGAACAATGTTGCATTACAAGTATTTCATAAGTTAGCTAAGTGGTAATTCGAGCACTTAGTATTTCAAGAACTGAGAAAGCTTTACAGAGAAAGTAAATCATTAAAGGTACTATTCAATAGTAAAATTAGTGCTATTGGTTAGAGTAACATGCTGAGATGTTGTATTCTGTGTGCTGTTTCTTGAAAATGCCATTATTTGTTGAACCACTACAAAGAGATTCATAAGCGTCAATCACGTTAGCAGACTACTAGTCTGTATTAGAATATCCAGTGGACTTTATACATAAAATAGGGCCTCTAGGATGAACAAGAAGGATGAAATACTGTCGTAAATGTTTATGAAGGAATGAACTGGGAATTTTTGCGGATTTTCAGCTCATTTTCATTTTTGCCACAGATAAATCGGAAAAATATAAATAGCGCAATAAATTGCACCTTTTACGGAAGGCAAGTCAACCCTATAGCAACAGGAAACAAGTGACGCCGACCATGGGAAGTAAGCAATTTCCTCTCAATGCCTAAATGAGTGATTGTTGAGGAATTCGAGTACACGAGTGCCGACCAATAATGCTCAGGGACTGCATGTTTGTGGCTGCATTATTATGTTTCTGATGCAACACGGAACCTAACCCAATGAATGTTGAACGGAACTCGAGCTTGATATGGTTTATACAGACAAAAACACCATACTACAACTTGTTTTCGTGCTGATGAAAACAACAAAGAAATTCAGGCGGTGGACACCAAGGGTCATTGACTTTTCCTTTCGATAACGTTATAATATTCGTCTCGGCATCGAGAATAATGGGTGCTCATGAGATCTTTGACCACTCAACTACTACTATAAGTGCCTACTCGCGACAAGCGACTTGGGAGTAAAAAACTAGATTGAAGATTATTGAAGAGGAACTTATTAGAGATACATGACAATCTCCATCATGCATTATAACATTGCAGCGACAGCTGTTCAAATATCGCCTTCGAAAGCACTTGGAAGGTCTTCGCTCTGGTCATCGTGTAGATCTGGGTCGTACTCGTCTTCTTCCACTGGAAATAACAGCGACTGTTTCTTCTAGAACTGTGAAGTAGGTTTATATTTGAGCAACATACCAAGCATTCCTTTCTCGTCAAGCTCAGGGACCATACGAACGGTATGTCGCCGCAGGCACCGGCCTTTTTTGCTATCTCGGAAAAACACACATGCCAAGTGTAGGATATTGGCTACATCGTCAGACCCATGCAAGTGCCATATCTGTAAAAAGAACTCGTTGTGTTGTTTCTTATATGATAGAGTCTGAATGTTTTCTAGAGCTCTTTTGCGCAACTGTTTAATGAAAAATCCTCAACTTCCAGTTCAGGCTGTAAGTTCAACCTTTTTTTCGCTGGCTGCTTTGTTTGCTTTGAATGAACACATTGCTTCCCAACAGCATTAATTCTTCTATGTTCGAAACTCTGAAGTTCTTTAAAGTTCTTTAACCTTAAGATCTTCTGGATCTCCATTTTAACCCGAAGTTTTTATCCACAGTCTCGCTTGCCTTCGCAAGCACCACCTACTGCTCCTGCGCCTTCTTGCCCCTGGAGCCGCATACATCATTGAGATAACCCTGGGTAAGCGTGTCAACACTACGCAACTTTACCCATCGTTAACATGGGTGTCAGCACGTTTACCTTCGATAATCCCAATGATGTATGTGGCCTCTGGATGAATTCAGATCGCAGACGAAAGGAAGAAGGGCGGGACTGGGAGAAGTTAGATTTCCCTCTAAAAAAGGGCTAATGTGTGGAAATCTTGACAACAAAATTCCTCAGAACTTAATGGTGGAGTTTGAGCCCATTTACTTGCAACATAGTTACAGGACGGCCAGGCACTACATTGTGAGGATGCGGCCCGTACATGGATTTGCCCGATTTCAGCTGATTTCATCCACTGTATTGATTGCCGTAGCTAATCTGAATCCTAAGATAGCTCTGAATCCTTTGCAGCTCAGGTTTACCAGCAAGCGAGTTTTGAGATCCCCACTCGAGGAATTTATAAACATAAATGGTTAGTTTGTCAGCCTATCGAATTCCTAGCGGAGATCAATTGAATACTGTGCAAAGGACATGGGATAACACAGAGTGGAACGAAATAAAGCTTATGATGTCACAAAAAGAAAAAAAACCTTTCGAATGGTCTTTGTGGAAAATTTTTCTGTTTTTATCCCTGCAGCAGCATCATCAGTGATCTGAAAAGACAGAATTTAATAGAGGAGTATGGGGGCATAGAATCTGAGGAGAGAGAGAGAAAGAAAGAAAGAAAGAAATAGAAGTAGTGATGCTGAATCACTTGTAGGTGTACCCAAAGAAGGGATGTAGATTCTGTAATGTGACAAGTTATATTTAGATAAATCTCTGTGCTGAATGGAATACACATATGCGACAATGAAGTTTTCACCTGTAGTTGATAAATGCTGTATAACCATACAAGATCATCTGGGATTCTCGAACATCGCCCACTGAATGTCATAAACAAAGTGATGACCTCTTGCGGCCGAATAATTCCGACCTTAAAGATAGATATGTGTGTTGGAAATGTGCAAAATGGTAATAGTTCGAATAAAATACAAAACATAACTGTGCACGAAAAGCAATGCTGAAAACAGTGCGTAAACGTTGTTGTACCTTTGGTGTCATTCCGAAATGTGATGGAGGAGGTCGTCGAACGTTGAAAATGACGTGCTTAACAATCTCAATGTTGAACGGAAGCCCTTTGTAGAGGTTTCACTTTTGAAAAAAAAATGCAGTTACTTGTACGGAGTGCCGTTACCAAAACAGTAAAATAATAACTTCGATAGGAAAAAAGGACCTATTACTAGAGTTTACGAGGAAAACTAGGTATCAGCTTCTAAATATGACCGCTCACCATCCATGTAGGCTTTTAGAGTCTTTATACGTGAATGGTTGCGCTCGCAGCCTACATCGCTTTGCGTGCTCTTAGTGAGGGTCTACGCATTACAGATGATGTGGAGGAAGGAGGGGGGGGGGGG
>KN726863.1:0-16095 GCA_000816745.1 Ancylostoma duodenale
TGAATGGAGGGATTCAAATTGAGCTCATCCCCTCAGACTAGAGAAATGGGGCTCGTACCATAATACTTATGTTATTTTCTACACATACCTTCGTTTTTGTAGTTTGGAGTGAGCTCAACCTCAAACAATTTGAGGTTGTTCTTACTGCCTACGTATTTATGAAACAGTCTGATAGCGGATTGATATCAAAAATTTGAGTCAGTGGACCAGGATTGAGAGGTCGTGATACGAAATTTTGAGACAAGGAGTTTTCTGACAAGCCAATTCCACTAGGCGTGGTGATGGGTTCCAAAAGGCAGCGCAATATAGCCGAACTTATAAATTTTGGGGTGCCTACATACATATTTATGAAACGCAGTATATGTATATACATATACTGTATACAGTGCGTTTCATAATTATAAGATCACCCCCGAATTTGGAGTTTTCCGGAAAGGCGCTATATGTGGCAAATTCACCACCTTGAAAAACTGTTGTAGCCGAAATTTCGTTCTAGTACCTCTTATCCTGTAATTTTTATGAATATTTTTTTACTTTTCATGCCGTTTCATAATTATCGGATCACTTCAGAGAATCCAACAATTTTTCGACAAAAAATGAAACACATTGAATTGTTATAACCTGCACATCCTCCACGTTCGTCAGCGATCTCGGGATGTCGTTGAGGCATACTGGAAATGAAAATTCCTACGTTATGGAGCCAGTATCGTCCCAAGCTTTCAGGATTGGTCGCTTCGAGTGATCGATAGCTCTGAAAAGGGGTTGTTTGCATAACTTCACCTGGAAACATTGCTTCAGTGGTTCCACACTAGGTTTACACCGGAAATGCATGCTGGACAAGGCAGGACTTCAATGTTACGCGACCTCAAGTGCTCCGTTGTTCAGAGGCTCAGGTAGTTTGCAGCGGTGCCCTGCTAGTAAATGCTGCTTTGTCAATGTCGCTCAACTAGGAATGGTCACAGACGTGCTTGCGACATCGTCACGTATTCTGACGAGCACTTATCACACGTCGTTCAAGCGGGCGGGAATAGTAGAATGCCTTTGAAGACTATCGCACTTTCACCGCCAAATTCGTGAGCAATGGAGTTCGCAGGATTCTTATCAGGATCTCGGCAGGGGTACCTAAATTTAGCAGAACCATTCAAGTTTGGTTGGTTTTCTTCAGAAAACACTGGTTCATGGACTCAACAGAATAGCAGAAGATATCGCTAGCACGTCTGCCACCATTCTAGTTGAGCAACATCGACAAAGCAACATTTACCAGCAGGACATCACTGCGACCCACCTGAGACAGACGGTGTGAGGATGTAGGAAAAAACTGTAGTCTCATCAATTTTGGGGATCAATATAGCCCGCATTTCAGGACTAATGAATGTTGAAAGAAATCACTGATCATCAGAGCTGGGTGCTGTATGTTAACCACACATAGGAGAAAAGTCAACTACCGCGTGGGGAACCATCTCTAAACCAGCCGAAAGGAGAAGCGCATGAAAGAAGGTCTTGCTGCGTTGTTGCTGGTCCGGAGGAATGCTGTACTGTGAACTGCTGCCACCTGTGCACACCGTGACCGCTCAAGTCTAGTCTTCTCAACTACTACAGAAATTGGCTGACGCAATTCGCCTGAAGCACAGGAAAGTTGACCATTCTGCTCTACTTCGTGATAACCCCTGACCTCACGTCGCAGAGCTTGCTTGTCAGAAAATTGTCGAACTAGGTTAGGAAGTCCTACCATACCCTGCTTATTCTCCTCACCTGGCCCCGTCTGACTACCACTTGCTTAGAGCACTGAAGCAGTCGCTCGTATACGAAATACGCACGGGAACATTTTGTGTTCATGGACGGCTTTTATCCATATGTACATGTATGCAGTAGCGAACAATAAGATACGAATAGCCCCCCTATAGAACAGGTAATGCTTCGCTATAGCTCAGCTCTGGATTGAGATATCTAATGGAAACATTTATGTACATGTGTGCTTTACAGCTCTCTGAAGGCTTCCAGTTAGCCGTTTAACCTGTGCACTGAGCCAGTTAGTTTGAATTATTGAGCCCAACTGCGTAAGCTTTCTCTGATCATATCTTAATGACCACAACTACTTCCGCAGACATACGGTGTGGGAGGCATCGGAAAGAAACTATAGTCTCAACAATTTTGGGGATCCATAGAGTCAGCATTTCAGAATTAAGAATCCTGAAAGGAAAGCAACAATAAAAAATAATTGGAAGTAAATATATGCGAAATAATAATAGGAATAACTCACCCATAAATAAACTAACACAAAATTTTAACTCTTTCATAAAATATTTTTGAAAAATTTGTTGACCCATTTTAGGAAGGATAAAGTTTCACACGAAGTTTTTTTTTAAACTTTGCTCTTGCAAAACTTTGCTCTTATTCTTAGTATGCTGCAACATCAAACATCACGAAAGCACTATTATCGCAGCGATTGAGCATTTTCGGTCAGCATGCGGTGGCCGTCGCCTGTATTGCTGTTGTGCTGCTGCACTTCAGTGGTCACGCCTAAATATGATGAAGGTCTGAAGAATGTCGGCAACAGTGCTGGCTACAAAGTCGCTTCCAAAATCCTCAAGGAGGCTATGAACTTTTCGGTGAGTCCTTCGATGTAGTGTCCTCTCTTCCCATCTCAAACGTAGAACCTTGCCTTATAGGCTGACCCTTGTGAGGATTTCTTCGAATTCTCCTGTGGCAATTGGATAGCTAGCCATCCAATCCCCAGTCACAAGACCATGTATACGCAATTCGAAAACGTTTCTGAAAAGGTGGTGAAGGAGATGCGAGGTGAGACCAATAGTTCCGAACCTGTCTTTAGAGAAGAGATGAGTTCAGAGAATGGATTAATAAAGAGTCCAATGCACAGCTGCGAAAACAGCTACAGGGCTAAAATCCCGTTCACTCTTCTGCGGGATTCCCAGACTTTTTTTCGGTCCTCTTCTTATTTTCCTATTACTTCCTCCTTTTTCCCAAATGAAAGGTATCTCGTGATGGTTGTCTCCAACATCACGGATACTATCATTATTCAACTGAATCGGGGCTGAAAGTCTATGCCCTACATTGTGAATGCGTTAGTTTTTGTAGACTCTAATGCTAAAACGTGCCGTTATTTGTATAAGGAGGCAAATCTATGAGGCATTTATAAATGGTGAAAAGCTGCACCTAATAGTAGAATGGCCTGCGGCAGGGCAAACGCTCCTTCGCAAGAGGCAAAAATTGTTGGTTGGAGTTGTGAGTGTTTGCATGAGTTCGCGAGGCATGAAAAATAATCTGTGTACTTCCTTCTTCAATCTTTGGATAGCCCGAATATGAATCAATTGGATTTTTCGCTGTATTCTCTGATGAGGAGCAAGATCCGCTCTATCCACCATAAGAACTTCTATTCTCTGAAACAATTCCCAAAAAAAAAGGCCTGAGACGAAATCGATGAAGGGAACCTGTCCGTTTTCGGACCAGCGCGTGAATGGTCGGCCGAAGGTCTTTTGACGTTTAGCGGGGTCCAGATGGCTGTTTTCGTACTCCACCTGTCGCCGTTTGGCGCATCACGTGTCCTGCCCATCTGTGTTCCGTGGATGCCATGTATTCCGACAGGTCTCTGATTCTCGACTCTTTCCTCAAATCGCTGCTACTGAGACCTTGCTTCTATTGCTTCCATCTATTAGCTCCTAGAAGACATCTTTCCAATGCCCTGTGTGCTATTCTCATAGCAGTAGAGATGTTGTTACCATTCTAGGTTTCAGTAGCGTAGCACAGAGCCAGGGTTTTGACGAGGACACCGACTCCGCAAACTCTACTACTGCCGCAGTTTCCAAGAAACAGTCCTTATCTAGCGTCAAAGATGGCGTTCGGTTGCTGGTGTCACCTCGTCTAGGTAGATTCGATGACGTCGTAATTGATCTTCCTAGCCTGCATCAGATTAGGGAAACACTTTCTATTATTGTTTTGTTGGGTGTAGCGTGAAAAATAATAAGAGGGTAGGGATATCTCCGCCGCGCGTTTGTTATTCCATCAATGTTAGCTTCAGAACGGAGGGCACGCTTTGACGTTTCCGTGAACAACGTAGGTTCTGATGTGGCCGATACGTTTGAGATGAGGGTTTGAAGCATTAAAGCTTAAAAAGATAGCTCGACGACGTAGAAGAGCCCAGACGGAGGGATTTCAAGCATGCATATAATGTCGAAGTTGACAGATGCGGATGTGTGCAAAGATTAATGGAACCGCCGAACTCTACACAAATGTAGTGCGAAATCATTCGTTCCCTTGCGATATAGGAATAAAGAATAGAGAATGAAAATGTGCAGGACTAGGATTCATGGACATATAACCAAGCGAAACCAGGCTAGCAGACCAACTTCCGCATCCTCCATCTCCTAGCATTACGTAGTCTATTCGAAAACCAATTGCGTTAACCATAGTTCATTTTTGGTTGTTTTTTTTTCTCATGAATCCCAGCCCAGGATGCACTCTGTAGACACGCAAGCACACCCACGAATGCATGCATGAACCACACGCTGACAAGAGGATGGATTGTTCCGACATTGCAGAGACAGGAAGTCCATCTCCTGAAACCACCCTGGTCTCAGGGCAGGCACAAGGTCGCGTTTGATAAGACGTTAGCCCTGGAGACGCGCAACGTAAATTTGGGAGGAGCCAGCTGGGATCCCTCGTATGAGGGATATCTGTTTAATACATGACCAGTGGTCCTTGTTCCATTTCCTGATATGGTTGAAATCGACGACCGGCTAGTGCTGGCACTCTACAAGCTCGAATAAATGCATATCAAAATTCTCACACTAATGCACTCGCTTAGACATGGGAGAATCATCGGGTCTTCGGTGAAAAAATTTGCAAAACAGTTCCGTTGAGAAATACTCGAATCGAAAGAGAATCTTGGCTCAAAATCTATCGACGTTCTGAAGGCCAAGTACAGCAGATGCATGGACAAGGAAGAGCTGAATCGTGTTGGTGCTAGAGATCTGCTGGAAAGCATCAGGGTTTGTTCCTTTTCCGCTTTCTCCATTTCACAAGAATGATTTAGAAGGCACAAGATTGATGTAGCTCTGCTCAGTAATTCGCTTCCAGGGCTTCGGTATCTGGCCAATGCTGGATGGAGATGACAAATGGCGCGTGGAGGACTTTGATCTTACGTCGCTGCTGATCCAAGTCTCGAAATTCCGAAACGTTCACGTGTTTGTTAAGTACTCCGTCTCTCTCGACAGTAGGAACGTCTCCCGTTACCTCATCGAGGTTTGCAAAAGAGTTTATTCTTTATACTTGGCTGGTATGTTTAGAAATAATGGAAGGATACATATGTACTTAGTCTCGAAAACATGGAACTTGGGTTATTTTAGGGGCAGATAACAGATGACATTTTTCCTCTGAGTCTCCGCTATTGCGGAGACCCAGAGGAAAAATAAGATTAATAAAAATAATTTTTATAATAAATAAAGAATAAGTAACAAACTTATTCCAAAAATAATAATCCTCCTGAATAAAGACTGGTTAAGGTCCAGATTTTTCTGGCGTTAGACCACAGTAATCTTGCGAAATCACTTGCATCCTTTGAGTAGCACTGCAGTGTATAGACAATGGTGGATTGAGAGATGGGCAGACGTCATATGAAAAACCGATTTATGGAGCGAGGTGAGACTGGATCCTAGCGGGACCCGCAATTTCGAAAACCATGAACAGTGACTGTCCTATACTGGCGGTCTCACAGCCAATAGATGAGACAGAGCTAGCAAGGCTTTAAGGCAGTACGGTATACGGGGCAGGATAACCACTGTTCTTCAAACTAACTGTTGCACTGCAGATCCGCGTGGACGAGATCCGTGTGCGGCCTGAGAGCTCTCTAGGCCCAGTGCAGCGGTGATATCCGTCGCACTTCCAACATGCCGCAGTTTCTTGTCCTAGCATACGTCCGAAAACTCTGAGCGATGCTGCAGCCAGGGAATAAGTTCCAGTTGTACACTCACATGCATAGAAAAACTGCGTCATTATAGGCAGGGCATTGTGACAATTCCTGTGACCAAGTATGAAATTATTCGAACCGTCTGGATAACTCCTAACTCCATCCCATTGCTCTCGAGATTTACAAAGTGTACGGACGCAACGATGGACGATAGGTGTTCCAGGGGCGAATAGTGACAGATGCTGTTATGCCGATGGAGAAGGGGTTCACTGTGGCTGAGCATTGCGGTTGTCCGATGCTATGTCCGTTGCTCCCCAGATGAGAGGAACGCCAGATTACGGGTCTGTTGGGCCAAAACTGTGGAAATGACAGGATACGGTTATGCCGATGGGGTAGACTGCCGCAATGTGCCCATACTGCCCGCAGTTAAAGCAAGGCCTTTGCGGGTACATTCTAGCGGATCCTCACACCGGCGGGAACTGGTAGAAAGGAGTGCATGGGTATCCTGTCGGAACAAACAATGGTCCTTGGAGGGAGGCTGGCGCGTGCAACGGAAACTGATACTGGGGGAGCTGACATGGAGATACTTCGGATATCCCGGTCCCCGCGTGTCCGCTGGACCGAAAGGGATGGTCGCTGCGCTTCCTCCTCCTCTGCGTGCTGCTAGACAAGTTCACTGATTTCTTGAGATGGTCGGCGACTGCACGCCCAAAGTCGTCAGATTGATCGATCGAACTTTCTACTTTTTCATAAGCATCCGCTAATTCAAAGATTGAGGGGCCTGAGTCTGCTCCGACCACCTTAGCAAGCCTGCGTTTCAGATTATTGCTGAGCTCGTCCAAGAGAGTTTTTCTTTCATCTTCCGATTGAGCGTTTTCCAGACGATCCAGATCTCGTATCCATCTGTTCAGCAGTATGGCCTGTTGATTCAATCCTGGATGTTGTAGGGTAGTACTTTGGGAGACGATTGCAATGTCGATCCGGCTTTCTTCTCCTTTTTAAACTCCTGTGCCACAAGTTCGGATATGATTGAGCCTATTCCTTCTGCGACTTGTGAGGGGATTGACGCCTCAAGGTTGAGTCTTTCCTGCGTATCGTCTCCTTCCATGACTCTCAAATAAACCTTCGAGAATCGAAGTCGAAGAAAAAGAGAGAATCGAAGGCGATCGGGATGAGAAAAAAACAACGATAGTGCGAACAAAGTGAAAAACCAGCACGTAACTGTGCAGGAAGAGCCTAGAATGATCCTTTTTTCGCTTCCCCCCGCTTTGGTAGTTGTCTCGTCGAATACTCAGTCAACGTCTCCACACGAATGCAACGGGAAACTCGTCCACATGGGCATGTACTCTTGGGCTTAGTCGTGAAAACGGCTCTGTATCGTATGCGCGGACTATCGACGAATACGTTGGTGCAGTAATCGCGACGTTTCATGGTAGGTCAAAAATGCATTTTGAGCGGCTAGATTTACGAAAATGCACACTGTGCCCCCCCCCCCCCAAGCTGGCATCAAAGTTGCCACCATTACAGCAGCACTGCCTACAATGTGGCAACTTTGGGTGCGAAAAGGCGTGAGGTGCAGCGGTCTGACGTAGCTGCAAAAAATCCCGCTGCTCCTGCATCGAACTCCACTGCACTGCGACTGCGAACAAGTGACTAAACCACTTTACTTCAGACATTCGTGGGGGAGTCCCGCCTGACAAAACGGCCTCTTATCATTTTCGGGAAAAAACCGGGAGCTCCGGCGGGAGGCATCATTTTGGTTTTGTTGCGGGACTAACCCGACAATGTTGCGGGATTGTAATTGCCACGTGGCAAGCCTTATCGAGAAAAGGGTATGTAAGGGCCTCAGTTTGCAGGTAGACCTCAGTCTACACTCCGCTTCGGCGGAGAGTGGAGTCCTACAGGACTGTACTGGCCCACTGAGGCCCGGTTGAAACCGTGGCCGAGTGCGAAGGCCAGGCGAGATGCGTGGGATGCGGTCGCGTGCAGACGCAGCGCGGATGCAGAAACGCGTCCGGGTCCGCTAGTAGCGGCCGACTTCGACGCACGGGTCGCATGCCGTGCCCCGGAACTCGACGCGCGTTTTTTGCTTTCTCATGTTTTTCAGTTTTGGGACGAAATAGGGTTTCCCGCACCATGATAATGCTATTAATTTCGGGACAAAATCGGGACTCCCGCGGAGCTTACGGGACAACATCGGGATGTTGCGGGACAAAAACTCTGATTTTTGGTTGTCTCCCGCTCACCCTCGAGCGGGAAACATCATTTTGTCAGGCGACCATGGCAACACGCTATGAAGTGAGATGAAATCTCAACATAAACACATGAGATTTATGGTAGCTCCCGCACCAGTGGCTATGGTTTTGGTTGAGGCCCTGAAATCGAATGGATGTCTCATTATACTCAAGAACGGTAGTTATCCAGCAGCCTCCTACTGTTAATTCCTCATATTACTGATTTTGTTCCAATTTAGTACCTAGTTTGAGGTCTCTTCCCTGTGCCTTCAGACTGATCTAGGTTCTCGCTAACCCATGGCAACATTTTCATTCGATTTCCCTTGACAATACAGTCCGTTAGCTCAGAACGTGCACCAAGGTGGACTTTGTGTGCAATGGCGACCGCAGTGGTTTCGGCCGGCCGATCGGCATTTCCGATCCATTTTTACACTTTCTTTTGTAAGTTTTGATATGTTTTTGATACAGTACTGGCCAAAAAGATATCACCTTTTGAACTTTTGTTTGTAACTTCCCTCTAAGGGAAGCTTGAGATTTCAAATTTTGGGAGATACTGCAGCTACTCATTGCTAATCAATGGACCTGCTAGGATTCCCACTGCGTCAGCTATTTCCTATAAGAAAAAACTTTTTACTCAAAAAGGTCAAAATCCTTGATTCTGCACTACTTAAATTCAACTACTAAGTGACCTCCAATGGTGGAACTTCCACTAAAATAGAACGTTTCCCCGCAAATAGATTCATATCCAACGTAATTTCGGCAAGTTGTGGCGTAATCCTGACATATCCGGAGCTCAGCTGACATCACCTTGTAATTCATCTCCTTCGCTAGTTTTAGCCATTCTGGATCAGACCAACGGCGCTGTTTTGAGCTCGATCTTGTTCTGCATGTTGCTCTGGCTTGAGCAGGAGGAAAGCGCTCGTACTGGTGCTCGATGGATGCCCAATTGTCCTAGATATCCTAGCCTGAAACACGGTCACAGGTGGTGCACTTCATGAGTTTCAAGATTTGCATTTTTGTTTCGGTGGAGGGAGAGAAGTTAATCAGGGCCTCGTTGCTTCTGGTGAACTTCCATGGTGGCAAGAATGTCTGGGTAGACGCTGACATTTGAAGATCTTCGAAAATGATGAGCTACGTAGGCTGAAAGTGTGAATACCAGCAAACACTTGCAACGGGCTGTGCGCCTCCTTAGTCTATCTATCAACCTTTAGCAGAAGAAATGTGATTTTCTAAGCGCTTTATTTGAATCACGCAACCACATTTACGCTCACTCTTCTCGATTTTGTAGAGATAGAGCATGATGTCTCACTTCTCTGACATAAGCTGGGGATCAGGGCCTTTTTTGCGTGCCATACTTTACCTGATTTGGAAATTGAAGGGAGCTATCTTTCTAGGCTGTATTCTAGTACACTATGCACACCATTCCCGGTAACATCCACCTCATCAAAGTTTTATTCTACCTTGAAATAAAGATGCAAAACTTGAAAATCGTGAAGTGCACCGCTGGTGACCGTGTGTCCGGCTAGAATATCTGGAAAGGTTGGGCATCCAGCGAGCACCAATACGAGCGCTCTCTTCCTGCTCAAACTAGAGCATCATGCAAAACAAGATCCAGCTCAAAACAGGGCCGTTGGTCTGATCCAGAATGGCTAAAACTAGCGAAGGAGGTGAATTACAAGGTGATGTCAGCTGGCCTCCGGATGTGTTAGGATTCCGCCACCAGCTTACCGAAATTATGTTGGATATGAATCCATTTGCTGTAAAACGTGCGACTTTAGTGAAAATTCCGCCACTAGAAGTCACATAGTAGTTGAATGTGAGTAATGCAGAATCGAGGATTTTGACCTTTTCGAGTAAAAAAACTTTTTCTCATAAAAATTTGCTGACGCAGTGAGGATCCTAGTAGCTCTATTTATTAGAATGAGTAGCTGCATTATATACTGAAATTTGAAATCTCAAGCTTCATCTAGAGAGAACTTATGAACAAAAGTTCAAAAGCTGATATCTTTTTGGCCAGTACTGTATGTAGGTGATGTGATTTCTTCCATTTTGATGTTTAGATGAGGGGAGCTTGGTGGGAGACAGGTCCACCACTGTGATAAGGGTGCAAGGGCGCCCAAAGTGATGAGCGCCGCAGAGGGCCCCAATGTCATGGTAAAGGTGCACCGTCATTCAAAAGTGGAGAAACACCGCGGAACGGGTCCGGTTTTGGATTAAGCGTATGCCGATAATTGCTTCGACCTTCCCTCCTACATTTTCCTCTAATTGGCTGTATGTAAGTTATCCTTTTCCACACTCTCCTCTCCAATTCCAGTCGTGTCTGAATCGACCACTCTCTTCGTTCTGTTTATATACACCGGTAGATCCTTATCACTTCAATTTCCACAACTGCTAGCTGAACATGAATCATTTCATGCGATCGTTCGCACTGAATCCGTCACATCCAATTATTCATAGCCATTGCGGCTGTGAAGAATGCGAGCGAAGCGAGCATTAATAGAATTCTAGAAGTCCGGCGTGAGCCGTACGGCCAGACTGGCAAATAAATAAATAAATAAATAAATAAATAAATAAATAAATAAATAAATAAATAAATAAATAAATAAATAAATAAATAAATAAATAAATAAATAAATAAATAAAAATAAGAATATGAAGCGTCGACTTGGATGTTTGTGTGTGGTCTTTCGTTATTTTTCAGTATTATCAGTATTAATTGCGTGGTTTTTCAGTTTGATCAAACAACTCCAGGCCTGGGAACTTTCTACTTGAACAAGGAAGCGCATGGCAAGAAGATTGCCGCGTACAGACAACTAATTATTGACAAGGTGATCTGCTCGTTTCTCATGATTTGTAACTTTTCACCTGTAATACAAGTTGTGACACCAAATTGAAATGAATAAATAAAAAGATCTAGAAATTACTAGGTGACACAATTCCTCCAAGATGCCGATCTGCCAAAAAATGAGAAGAAGACCGCTAGCGATGTGGACGAGATCATTGACCTTGAGACCAAACTCGCCAATATTACAGTTGTGGAAGGGGACCGCAGGAACCCCAATGAGCTGTACAATCTACGTCGTCTTAGTGATATGCAAAACCTCATGCCTTTAGTATGTTAATTCTGTTCTCATATTCAAGTTCAAGTGATGTGATGACGCGTGGGTAGTTTCGAAAATCATTGTTGTTGTCATCTTTAAGGTGAACTGGACACGCTATTTTCACTCTATCTCTCCCGCCGTCGTCCACGACTATTTCGCCTCAAATCCAGAAATCATTATTGTTGAAATTGATTTTATGAGAAGGTCTGCTCTAACGGACAATGAGGAATTGGAGTGAATGGTATGAAGAAATATTCATTGTGTAGTGCATTTTTAGAATTACGGACCTCCTCCTGTCGATTGACCCTCGTGTCATCACCAATTACGTCTACTTGCAATACGCCTCGAATTGGGATGGAGAGATGGGAGAGCGATACGAGGACATTAATCTGGTGAATAATTTTCGTTGAAAGGATTAGTACACTGCCACATATTGCAGGATTTCCTAGTAGAGCCAAATACTCGTTTCATTCGCAGTGCACCAAGACTGCGGTTCATTCATCAGCAAGGTAGTGTTGGTGTTCTATCGGGGCCCTGTCGCACGTATAAACTTTCCGCATGAGGTAGCTGCCGCATTGATGCGTGGACAAACGCGGTCACGATGTTGTGGTTATTGGTTAACATACCTATGCAACACCGTGGAGCCTCGTCACAGTGTGTTTAGATCTTCGATGTTTTCTTCTGCGGTAAAGATTGCAATAGGAACACTTTTCATTGCCGATGTTTCGACAACGCGTCGTTTTCAAGGGCATAAAAGTAGATAGTTCTGTCAAATACGCGCTCTAACTCATGAAACACTTCCTTCGACCTGCGCATCCAATTCATTTCGACTAGGCAACAATGAGCATCGACTGTGGAGAGATAAACTCACCCAGTATTCCAACTATTGGGTTGGGGAATAACTTCGGTTTTTTTTTCAACTTATTTTTTCACGGCAATTTGAACACCGCTTTGCTTGCTGTCATAGTCCATTTTGTAGCCCTTGATCGCTTTACCTTGTTTTCTACAGCATGGATTGTGACCATTCAGGTCATCAAAATTGAACCTCCCCGCAACCAACTGTCGTTCGACTTCATCGTGGTTCAATTGTGGCTCAATTGGCTAGGGATATCAACGAAGCTTGGGGAGGAACCTATATCCTGAAAGAACAGCATAGAAGGGATAAATCCACTTCAGACAAAGCAAATTTGGCTTCAAAGTTGCTTTTCGTTCTGGACGCCCAGTTTGTGGGTCATAAAGGCAATTAACCGCTAAGGTTGCTTTAGATGTAAGGAATAACTACTACTGATTCTAGCTACAAACAATGTGTAAGTTTAGCTAGCGTATTCCAGCTCGACTTCTCCCTATAAATTTCACCAAAATGACTAGAAAGAAACTCGAGTGTACTCACTACTAGCGACTATACAAGTTTAGTGCAGTCATATACAGCTTATTTTGTTCATTTTACTATTAATTTCACAAACTACCTAAGAGTTGGGGTCGCGGGCTAAAAATTGAGTTGTCTCAAACGAACAATATTTCCGTAGACATGGAGCAGGCAAGTTGCCCTTCTCTGGTAGCATTAATAGAAGAGAGCACGAGCTATGCAACACATTCAGTGTGATTGTCATTGTTCGGGGAAGTAGTAGTTCCTATGCTCATAAAAAAACCAACGAACTTGTTCCCCAACCTTATATATACAGGATGTTCCATCGCACATAACAGTACGCTAATGGCGAACGACTAAGTGTTGCTCATCGGTTGTGATGTTTTTGAACTGATTGATGATAATCTTATAGTTCACACACTAACATGAACAGTATCACCTCACCGGTGACCAATACGTCTATGCTCATTTCTGTTATTCAATCTAGAATTTTGCACAGCCTCAAACGTTCTTGATTACTGTGCGAAATTATCATGGTCATCGATTACCCAGACAAACTTTCGAATTTCCGTGGAGCTTACCGATTTTCGGAACTTCCGCGAAGCTTGCCAATTCTCGGAGCTTGCCCGGAGCTTCTGGAACTTCCGCGGAAGTATGACGTCACTCGTCGATTTTTTCGGAAGTTCCGCGGAAGTTCCGCTGAAGATCCGAGTGGAGAAGCAGAGAACAAAGTACAGGGTGGGCCAAAAATACGGTAACATCACGTGTTTTGCTCTGGAAGAAGCAAGCTCTGCCTTGAAGACGCAATTGGAAGCACCTTCCCGAACGTTCTCGCAGGACAGTTCTCCAGCCCCCAGGTTACGCCTGATTCGGGACAGAGGGAACAATATATTTTGGGACCTACTGGATTCGTCGATTGGCCACTCAACTGAACGGAACTTCACTGACAGGGTTAGTAGGGTTCCGTGATGCCTGAGAAATATGCTTGCCTAAAACCCCATATAAGTTAGGATTCTTCAAGAAAGCAATTGAAAAAATGGGGGATCAATTTCACCCCATCTACTTGCGCGCCACAAACTGCGACTTCACTGAACGTGTCAGGGCCTGATTTCTAGCAGATAGAGGATGTTCCTGGATGATGTACTGTCTCTTGTTCATTGGGAGGCAATAAACATAAATCATGTGACAATGTTCCAAATTACAGCAAAATTCTTTCCCTTCATGTCCGTTTCTTTGTTACCATAATTATGGCCCACCCTGTAGATTCGGAACTTCCGCGGAACTCGACACCTTTCGAAACTTCCGCGGAGCTTCGAGACAAATAGAATGATCCGACAAAACAGCGTACTAACTGGCACGTTTTCGTACAACTTTTGTAGTGGTACGTTCTTGCTTGACTTGAGCTAGCCTTATAAGAAGCCGTGGTAGAATTCGAAAATTTTCCCGCTATTTTTTCTTCTTCGAAATTCGCTTTGAAATGCCCCAATAATGGTCGAATTTTGGGTAAAGCTCGTGTTATGTAACTGTACCCCTGGGATTCTTCCCATAAGCACGAAAATTTGACGGATTTTTGTCAAACAAAGAGGAATTTTCCCCATGTTATCATTGAAGTTTCCATGTTATCACTGACGCAGATACGTAGCACAGTCAGAGGGCGAACCTGCTTGAGGCTTATCTTCACAACTCAGTACAAGTGATGTAACTAGTACTACATGGTGGAACTACTGTTGGTGGGGCTCTTGGCCGTACATTTTTTGTATCGGGACGCGTGGGGGTGTTCATGCCTCCATGTTGATCGGTTTCACTTTATTGCTCGAGTTATGGTTGACTCCATTATGCGCGAATTACGTCATTCTTGTTCGATTTCGGAACTTCCGCGGAACCAGTTCAGAACTTCCGGAAGTTCCAAACAAGCTCCGCGGAAGTTCCGGAAGTTTGTCTGGGTAATCGGTTTGTTCTTTGGTCGGAAATCTGCGCATCTTTCGCCAACACTGTCTCTGCATTGCAGTGTATTTTGGAAGAGAGAAGGATTTTACGAGACTCTCGTGTCTGGTCCTAGAAAAATTTGAACGCTTAGAAATCTTGATATAGGAGGATTACACCTACATTCAAGTTTTTTGTTTAGTAAAGGATGATAGTTTCTTTTACGTTTAAGATGAAAAGCTTCAAGGGCAGCACCCATGGAAATTTTTGACCTCAAGATCTCAGCATATTTCGGAGGTATCGAGAGTGCTCTACACTTTCTCAAGGACAGAGCTTCCCAGAATCAAGTCTGTTCATAATCAGGTTGCTTTCGTCAGATGTGGTCGAGTTGCGTAAGCCATAGGATGAGGGCCGATAGCAGAAGATCGACAAGGCCGTCTTTTTCACCGAGCGGATTTTGCCGAAATCAGTAATTTTTCATGAATCGCGGCCTCTCCTCACTGTTGCGCAAGAAGTAGCCATTGGGAGAATGGGAGATCAACATCGATTAACAAAGGGGTCACGCGTAGTCCATCCATCCGAATCTATCTACTGCCACAATCGATCAGTGGCGACTCTGGATGCGCGTTACGACCGTGCGGAAATGAGATTGAAGTTGTCAAGAGGAAGGTGTCTGGATCAATCTTGTGCAGTGCGTTCGAATGCTGTACCGTTCCCAAATACAGCGTTAGTGCGACAACTGGATGCTGCTGCTGATTCCCCAGATTTGACGTCTTATACTGAAGGGTGGCAAAATTTCAGCTTTGAAAGTTCCATAGTCCTGGACGGGACTGTGCAGGAGTTTGCAGATGATAATAGTAAAAAACATGTACATACCTGGCCTCCTTATATATATACAAAAAACAGATCGCTTCAAGGCAGTGTGGGGTTAGAAAAGAACAGTTTTGGAAACCGCAAAAACTTTCCCTACAACCTAAGATATCCTTGAAAAAAAAAAAGAAGAAGTATACTTAGGCTCCGTATCGTTCCTACGACTAGAAGGAGACAAAGACAAGGAGTGAGACCATCCGGGTCTAATGAGTAATGAACGATGGTCTTGAAAAAAAGAAAAAAAATGACGAAAAATTAACCAACTTGTGCTGCTGCTGGTTCCTGCACTCCTTCCTCGTTTTATTCGGAGTCGCAGTGAGCCTTGATTGCGTCTGAAACAGAGGTGTGCGCGTAACCTTTCTCTATTTGGCACAGAAAAGTGCGGTTGGGTTTCTGCCACAGAAATAAAGGAGCGAACGTTGTACAAGTAACTTATGGCCCCATGTACTCTAATATTTATAAGAACTTCACAAACAAGACTGTATTGAAAAGAGAAGCCAGTGCTCCAAAATTTGTGACAATGTGCCAGTACCAACCTTCTGTCTGTAGGACTATTGCACCTACTTTCACTACAAATGCTGTTCCTAGGCGTTCCAACGAGTAATGTACGGAAAGATGCAGAGAGCGCCCAGGTGGAAGGACTGCACCAGGCGCACACTGTACGAGGGGGTGGAGGAC
>KN726863.1:16195-33783 GCA_000816745.1 Ancylostoma duodenale
TGAACATTGCGCACAGCTTACGGAGTGCGAGTAGGAGAATTCAGGGATCAAAGAGTGTCGCCCTGGAGATGACCGACGACCTGCAGCGGGGGTTCAGTGAGATGGTCCTCGCAAACGACTGGATGACACAAAAACCAAAGCTGTCACTACCTTCTACCTTCTCTATTACTGAATGGGCATTGATCTTTCTATAGCAATTGCAGATGGCGCTAGATAAGGCGAAGAAGATGCTGCGACACATCGCATACCCAGATTTCATTCTCGACAAAGAAAAGCTAGACGATTACTACAGTGGAGTGAGTGATGTATTATGGGTCCTATTGCGCACACCCTATTTGTCGCTTTAGATCTCCGTGCAGGGGACCGATTCCTACAGTCAAATTTGGGGGAATCTTTCGAGATGGTCCGTCGAGCACGAATTCAAGCGTCTGATCGAGCCCGTTGATCGGAACGAATATGATTTCAATCCTGCTAATGTAAATGCTGCCTATGAAACATCGTCTAACTCTATCAGTGAGCTAGCTCTTTTTTCTTGCATTTGTGCTTTCCCGTCATACTGTCGACTTTCTAGAAATTCCAGCTGCCATACTCCAGCCTCCTTTCTTCCACCACACTTCGCCAAGGTTGGTTAAAAAATACTAGCGAATAGACGATAAATATAAATTCTTCAAAAACCACAAAAACATTGTGAACCTCGATTTTCTGAAACATTTTAGAAAAATGCTTTGGAATGTTTATACACTTTACCTTCTTTGTATTCAGCCTAGAGGTCACTGATGACTCCACTGTTGAGCTCTGGCTGAACTCCCTCCCTTTTGGAGAAAAGCAGACAAGCATTTTCAGGGCATTTTCCTTGCTGTATCTGGAACTCTTGTGATAAGATCCAATGCATGTTAATAAGTCGTGTCAGTCTACTAAGCATTAACCTGTTATTTGGCCTATGAAGTCACAAAAGCTTTGCCAGAAAAGCGCTCGAGATTGGTGAAGTCACATTCTCTGCGCTGCCAAAATTGATCAAAATCCGCTTCCAAGATCTGTCTTAAGTTTCGATAATTTTGCTCGCAAACGGCTCACTTCCCTTCACATTCCTCAAGAATTTTGCCGTAGACGTGTCACCTCCTCCAGCTCTAGAACCTCTTACAGCGCAAGAAAAAATCTCCAAACATGCCGAGTCAAAATGGTAGTCTCTGACTTCTTCGCTTCTTCGCTTAGCATTTTCTCGCGCTCTGTACACAGGGCGCCAGAGATGTGCCCATAAAATTACCAATGGTCTCTATTAATCATAGGAATCATAGTTTGTTGAAGTTATGGAAAAAATAAAGTCGACAAGAAGAAAAACGAGAAAACTTTTGCACCAACCTTATATTTATTGACACCTGAGAAAAAAGGGGCTCAATAAAAGACTTCCCTTTTTGTGTGCCTTATTCGACCAAAACACATACGAAGACCGCGGCAGTGTGCGACACTATTAGCCATCTTATGAGTACAAGTGCATTCTATCGCGTTTCTAAAAGAATCGGTCTTGCCCGTTTGCACTATCTTTGAAAGATCCTGCTAAACAAGCAGTCCACGCCATGTCACACCTTTTTTCATAACACTGTGCAACACCTTCAAGTTTGCGAAATCTTTCGAAAATTAGCATAGAGACAAGGCTAATGGATGCGCACGAATAAGAAACCTTTTCACGAGCTGCGTATTTTCTAGCAGCCTGGCCACCCGTCTAATGTCTGACTTCCAGACTATCCCCGATTCTCGCTTCCACCGCAAAACATCATAGTTAATATTAATTGGCATTTTATGTGTGTGTACGTACGTGTGCGAAGAGAACCAGCCATTGTCGTCAAAAACTACCGACACCATCGTGTTCATGCATCGAATTATATTCATCGAATTATAAAGAAGGTTGCAATTTTTGATTCTTTCCTTGATTTATTACAGGCGTTTTGGTGGTTCATTGACGCCATTCAGTCCTATCGTGCGCTTGGTCCGGGTATACAGGGTTGGTCCACGCTGATTGTTAAATACTCCGTCTTTTTGACGTTTAGGCCGAATCGTGCAAGTCGGTCAATCCAAGCTTGTGTCAGCCCCTCGAGTTCTTGCCTGTCTTCGGATGCGAGCATGATGTCATCTGCGTACAGTAGTGTCCACGGCGTGGGTTTCTGCAGATCCCTTGTTACGACATCCATCACCACAATGAAGAGGAGCGGGGATAGAGCAGAGCCTTGGCGCACACCAACAGAAATGGGGAAGCCCGTCGATGTGCTGGCAGCCGCCTGCACATATCTTCTAGGACTGCAGTAAAGAATCCGAATCCATCCGATAAGTTCTTCAAGAACGCCATGCTGCCGAAGAGCGTACCAGATGACTTCATGGGGTACGTGTCCGAAAGCCTTCTCAAGACCAAGGAAGGCGAGATGCAGCGGCTTCTGTTTCTCAAGGTACCTCTCGACCAAGAGACGTGCAGCATGTATGGCATCAGTGGTGCCGCATCCGGCTACAAATCCGCACTGGTTATTGGAAAGCTGCACGACGTCGTGGATCCTGCGATCGACGACATGCTCAAAAACATGGTATGGGACAGGAGGCGAATAGGTCGATAGTCGTAATAATTGTGGTACTTCGCTGCCAATCCGAGGGCACTCTGTTTTCCGCCACTATCTGGTTAAAGAACCTCACCAGCCACTCAACAGATCTCCAGCATTAGGTTTTCCACAGATCCACTGCCACGTCATCAGGACCAGTCACTTTGTGCGACATCATTCGCTTTAGCGCTGCCTCCGTTTCCTCGGCAGTGATTGCCTGCACGGGCCCGCAGGTTGGCGAGACAAAGAGAATTGATGGATGGGCGAATTCTTCTGTTGATACTTTTTCGAAGTAATCACGCCATCGCTTCATCGGCTCCCTGTGGTCCATTAGGAGGTGACCATGCTCGTCGTTGACGCCATGGAACTTCTCCATATTTTCCTTCTGACGTTTACGAGATTTCGCAAGCAGGTATATGAGCCGTTCGCCCTCCTTCGCATCCAGCTCCTTTCCGACATCCGCGTAATGTGCGGCTTTCGCCACTGCCACAGCCTTTTTCGCTGCTCTCTTCGCTTCGCAGTATTTACGCCAACGGTCAGCCGTCTTGTGTCGAGGAAGGCGTGGTACATGCACTTCTTCTCCCGAACCCTTGACTTCACTTCGTCCTTCCACAGCCAAGGATGCTTCTCTGTCTTCTTTAGACCCGATTTAGTTGCTCCAAGTTCAAACCGCGCTGCCTCTACGACCGTTTGTGCCGCATTCCGCCAAGTTTCCTCAACAGTCGTCATTGGCGGTAGTTGAATGCGAGACATGACCGCAGCCTCCTTCTGTTTCAGTTTCCACCACTTAATTCGAGCTGGTCCGAATCTCTCCTCGCACTTCCTCTTTGATGGACTGATTTTCAGCGTACAGATCAGCGGCCGATGTTGTGTGCTACCGTCTCATATGGCACAACCTTTACGTCCGCTACCAGCTTTCGATCTTGACTCTGTCTTCGTACTGCGGCTGTGAAAGGAAATAAGATGGGATGTGCGTTTTTGAAACCATGTGTTCGTTATGATGAGGTTGTGAGACTCGCTTATTATTGTTGAGAACGCGTTCACCATCCTCGTTGCGTGTCCCGTAACCGAACCCACCATGACAATTTTAGTCGCTTTTCGTTGCTCCCACGTGACCATTAAGATCTTCCGCAACCACAACCGTATCCTCCTTGGGCACCTCTGTGGTCTTCTCATCAAGCAAGGCCCAGAATTCTTTCTTGATTTGCTCACAATAGCCAGTTTGCGGGGCGTATGCCGAGAAGAAGTGGAGCCGCAATCCAACAGTGGCGATGACAATTTTCATAAACCGATCATCGAAGCGCTGGACTTCTGCTATTGCGTCTCGGTAGCGTTCTGAGACTATGACTCCAACGCCACTTGTGGTGCCTACACAGCCTTGGCAAATGAGTTTGTAACCACATCCTACGTCCTTCGACTTACTGCCTGACCACCTCTTCTCCTGAACCGCGCATATGTCGATTCTTCTGCGCTCCAGTACGGCTGCTAGCTCGCACGAGCGGCCTTTCAACGTGCCGACATTCAAAGTCGCGGTGCGCGTCTTGGCTACGTTGTGCTCCCTAACGACTCGCCTGCTTGCCCCTCGATGCCGCCGTTCGTGAAGCATCGGGGACCTTCGCATACTTTCCACACTAACCGTGCCCCGAAAGTGCGCGTCGATTCCCGTGTACGCCGTAGCTTCCCTCATAGGCACAATTGACGTCATAACCATGCGACGTGACGTTGCTCTTCCTTGGCCGGCCTGTCACCACGGCATTCGACTGCTGAGGGGAAGGATTCCCTTCCCCGTGAACGAGGAACTTATTTGTTTGAGGCGGCCCCAGATCGCCTCTCATGCGCTTCCCAGTAGTTAGAATGCAAGCCTTTGGCCAAATCCGAACTGCAGTTATTCACTCTTAGTTGCTCTTCCATATAGCCCCAGACTGACAAGTCCAATAGATTCAGATCCGGGCTATTGGAAGGCCACAAAAAAGTGCCGATTTTGGTCTCCAGGAAGTGAATCGTTGTTTTGGCTCCATGGGATGGAGCCCAGTCTTGTTGGAAGATAAAATTGAAATGTTCTTGCTTCCAGGGCACCACAGCTTTCTCGAGGATCTCTTCTTGGTAGAGCTTTGCATTAATTTTCACGTTTTTATCGATAAGAATCAGAGGGGTCTGGCCCGTTACACTGATACCGCCTCAAACCACTAAGCTTCCACGAAAAAGGCTCCTTGTGGCTATTTTCCGCTTGCGATTGTTCTTGAGAGCCGGTCTAAGAAGTTGGCGGTGATTCTGAGAGTTTTGATCCACTTTAACGATGAAAACTTTCTCGTCCTACCAGAGGACGTCCTCGAAGCGGCGCACCTTGAAGGATTTCCGCAATTTCTTGCATTTTTCCTTCCGATTTTGCTTCGCTTGATCGGTAAGAACTTGGCCGTTAAGCAGACGATAGCTTTGAAGGCCAAGCTCATTTTTCAGTACCATTTGGACAGATTTGCGAGAAATGTTGAGTCGTTTAGCAGTTTGGTTCAAACTCAGATCATCGTTTCGGTCAACCTTTTCTTAATAATCCCATGCATCCGTTGAATGTTGACAATCCGTTTCCGTCTACTTCCAGGTTTGGGTTGAACGTGTCCTACCTCTTTCCATTGCATTACAATCTTCTGGACAGTTCTTAAGGGGATTCTGAGCTTCGAAGAGATTGCTGAGTTCTTCATTCCACTTTCTGCCAATCGTGCAATCGCGTCTCGACATGGTCACACCTTCGCCATCGCTCGGAAAAAAACTTTTTCTTCAAAAACCAATAATAAGGATCAAATGAGTATTTAAAGGCAGCACCCACGGAAAATTTCGTCTCCAAGATTGTAGTGGAATATTAGGTTTTTGGGTATGAGGAGTACGGGTGAAGTGTCCAATCTAGCCAAAACTCCTGAAGGAACGGTTTCTGGATGCTTCTGTTTTGGTAGGTCAGAGCGGAGCGGTCGAGTTATACGAATGAGGTCGAACAAAAAAGTCGATAACGCTGCAATCATTGCCAGCTATTTTCTTTGCGCCACAGGATATTTAGCTGCTAAAGCAGTTTTCTTGGAACAGGAAGCGCAAAGAGAGAAAGAAAATGGGATGTTCATTATAAAAACATTACTAGGGAAAAGAACAAAACCATATGGTAATTTTAAAAACTAAATAATTAAGATACGCGAAATATTTAAGAAATTGGATCTTCTGAGTGAGAAAAAGGGTTTATAGGGATCAATAATAAGTTTAAAGTAAGAATATGGAGGAAAGCTGGGGATAAAAATGTAATTTTGATAGAAATGAGTTATGGAAACGTTAATATGAAGGATTCCCACTCGCAATCATTGCCCAATCAGCTGACATTTGCTATTTTGCGCGCTCTAAGGATCATTTGGAGCACGGTTGTCGCATGACAACTCGTAAAACTTACTGCCTTCTGATCCTGTTGATCCAGGTATTACCTGTTATTACTCGTGATTGGAAAAGTTCTAACTGGTACTCTTATTGCAGAATTGACCCCACAATCGATTGGATCACGACTGGATCAAGATCTAAGAAGCGAAAATTTCCGTGGGTGCTGCCTTTAAGAGAGGACGCGTATGCACGAACGCTTCATACAATAAATAAAACAGAGTCAAATGTCACGCGCACGTATTTTTTCGCCACCCTGTATATTTGACTGTTTCCAAATTCACAAAATTAAAATTTTTTTTCATTACCCCTCCAGTTCCTCCGCATTACAGCCTGTAATTTACAGGGCACTGAATTATGGTGGCATCGGAGCAATCATCGCGCACGAAATCACTCACGGATTTGATGATGAAGGCATGTGTTATTTTCCTTTATCATTGAAATAACTTGCTTACGAGAGAAGGATACTTTGTCGAAGTGGCCATTGGTGACGCGACGTGTACCACCATAAGCAGTTTTTAACGCTGATATCGAATCCATGGCTTAGATTTCTTGCGGGGTTCTGTGTAGTGAAGTACACGTATTTTTCCCTGCAGAGTGAACACAGAATACTTATGTATGTATCTGCTCCATGTTTGGTAGCTGTTTTAGTGTCCTCAAACTATTGAAAGTTGAAAAGAAGAAAAAAAGAAAGAAAAAATTGGAAGCAACTGTCTTAACCCGATTTAATCTCTTATATGAGGACCATGCGTGATGCTTAAAGAACAATACTCACATATGGGCTTGAATTGGGGTAATGCAGCACATTAGCAAAGCCCTTGTTCTCTCCAAAACCATTAAAAAGTTTTGAGACACTGAAGCCGCTAATAGAGATAGCCTGGAGTCCATTTATTAATACTCTACATTAACTCCCTGCGGAATAAAATATGAGTAACTCACATAACAGAATCCCATCGGAAATTTGGTCTACGGATTCAAGATCAGTGTTGAAAACTGGATATGGTATTACACATCGTATACGAATAGCCACTTCCGCCAAGTATCCTTCCCCTGTAAGATGTTAAAATTTGAAGATGACAAAAACGGTTTCTTGAATCGAGGAAGAACTCTTCTGCGATTAGTGGAAAGAGAAATTTCTCACTTAAGTGATGAAACTCATGCTAGCCGGCGTTCCATAGTTGCATTTATAGTGCATCGGAGTCCGATCCGATCGGATAAGAATAGATACGTATCGGTCCTTATCCGTATCTATCCGACGAAGATCGATGCTTATTTTTTTCTCATCTGACTGGTGCAACTCCGACTAGGATGCACTGTAAACGTAGCTTATGAGTGGAATAGTCAGAGATAAGTTGGAACTACTTTTCTAAGGGCGACAATACGACTCCACTGGTAATCTCCGAGACTGGTGGGACGCTGATGTAAAGAAGAGGTTTGAGGAGCGAGTCCAGTGCATCATCGACCAATACGATAAAATCGAAGTAGATCCAACATATGCGCATATGTACGGGGAAAGCGCTATTAGTTATCTATATCTTATTTAGGTGCCTGGAACTGACATGTACATAAACGGGAAATACACTCAGGGAGAGAATATCGCTGATAATGGCGCCATAAAAGAAGCCTACAGGGTATGTTCTACCAGCAACCTCGCAATACCAAAATATTTTAACCTGTTTGACGTACAAGTATCGCCTTACAGGCCTACAAAAATTATCTTGGAAGGCATGGAGAAGAAAAGCGCATCAAGGGCCTGGAACAGTTCAATAATGAACAGATGTTTTTCCTGGGATATGCTTTGGTATGAGCTTTAGTGAAACAAGTTCCGAACTTGCGTAAATGTTCTTGTTATATTAGGTTGGCCGAAAATTTTTGTCTAAATTTCTTTAGAAAACTATTTTCATTAGGACAGACATTGGAGTATATTTCTTACGCTATTCCTCAAGGGGTGTGAAAGACAGGGCTACTGGTGCTCCGGCCATAGCTCTAGCTGGGAAGAATCCTCGAGAAAAGCTAGCATCGCGAGTACAAGAAGTCCGAAGTTGGCCACGCGGCCAGACTGATAGTACACACGCAACTCATAAGGAGGATTCCGTATCCATGCTCAATTGATTACCATTTTCGCTTCTGTTTTAATTCCGTGAGGATTCTGTAGGCGCGAAGCTTCTTCATTTAGCTCATGTGGCTGCCCCACCCCACTTCTAGCGACCCATAGGGGCGCTAGTCTCTATTATATATGAATGCTACATAAAAAGGGAAGGGGAGAGGGGGATTACGAGCAGCCTACTGGCGAGGCTGCAGGGAGCAGGCGACTGAATAGGGCACCACGCTCCTATATACGGGTACTCCGGCTGGTGGCGTTACACTGCTTGGCTGGAGCAGGTCACCCTCTTACAACCAGCTATGCCAAAAGCTGAAGTTACATCTCGACATGTCCATTCCTTTGGAATGGCTCGTCCTCGAGCTTGCGTTTCGACGGTTGATATTAGTGAGTAGATAGATCTTACGTGAGACGATGAGCGAGCATATGCACTGCAAGGGATTGGATCCGGTGAAGAGGTGAGCTGGATCTACAACTACGACCCGTCACGACCGTCACCAACCTAAGGGGATAGAAAAGCTCTTCCTCGAGCGTATTCGATGACAAAAAGGAAGGAGTAGTCGTTGCAAAGATGAGAGAGCAACAGGTGGAGAATATTGTGCGCAGGGTGCCGGCATTTACGGACTTGATAAAGTTGAGATTGACTAGTGGCCGGAAAATGTTCGTCTCTGTTGCCAGAGAAGTTTGACTGGATGAGGGTGAAAAGAAAATTAGTGATTCACACAAAATGCACTAAACGAGTAATAACAGCTTACAGATATGCACATAAGATACATGTTGGTAGGTCATACAAAAAATGACAGATCACACAAATATGGAAAGGAAATCATTGTAGTTTCGAATTTGCAATGTTTTTGAAACCTAATTATTATGGATAGGTTGGTGCGAAAATAATGCGCGTTTTCATGCCTTTGTTTGCTAACCTCATAACTCTGATCAAAACCATTTTTTTTTGAAGGGCTTAAAGCTAGCTTAATCCGCAAATCTTTAGCAATAAGGGGATGTTCTCCGACTACCGTGCATTTCTAATAGGGCCTTATACGATCGAGGGGTCAATTTTGGTGTCCCTTTAGTCTTCTTAGTCTTCGAGAAAATTCTCCCGGAATAAGTCGTCCAAAGTTCTCAAGGAAGTGGTAGTCGTGAGCGAGATGTTTGCTGATTATGATGTATGAGTCCTAGCTTCCCAGCCCAGTTGCTCCAGCCTGTGGAGTGTCTGTCGTGCAAGGCCTGCTTAGGCGGTGCTGTGTAGGACTGTAGAATCCATTTTATTGAGCAACGCTGAGCTCACACAGTGAAGTTCCTACTTTATTTCATTTACATCTTGAAAGTACTTCCCAGAGGAGAAATAATGGTTGGTCTGCAGGGAGCGATTTTTGCAGCAGGTCACCACAAATTCGCCGTGACCTTATTTTGGTGTTGTTTCGGTTTCTGGGAGTGTTTCGGTGTACTCTTCTCGTCCAGCTGTCGAGAAAGGCACTTCATTTTGTCGTAGAAGATCTAAGCTTCATAGTTTATTACTAAGCGGCCGAGTGTTTGGTGGCAATTCTTTCACTACAAAAGCGCGAAGCAGTCCTCGCAACGAGGATCAATCTGGTACTCGTTTAGTGTTATCAACATTTACTCGTCAAGCTTTTTCATCCTCCCTTTCTTACTGAAGTAAGGAATGGTCTGACAGCAGTTAACGGCGAGGTTCTGCGAAACCAGATATGTTGTTTTGAATTTGTGCCCTTTGTTTATTGTCATCAGTTGGGGGTCGCTATCCTCAGGAAGACCTATGCGACATTCCTTGCTTTCGAAGCAAGGCACACCGAGTCGAAAAACCCGGAAGCAGCTTGACAAGACGCATTCGCTCACACTTCTTTTGGCAAAATTATTATGGTATTCCGAGCGGTTCCTGCTGCGACGCCGCCGAGTTTTAGCTCGGTGAAGTCAGAATGGCAAAAAACTTGTTTCGGCACCTTTCGTTCCAGAAATAAAAATTCACCGAAAACGTGAGTTTCGTTCGAAATGCATAAGATATTTGGAAAGATCATGGAATTTGCTGCAAAATCTTTTGCAACTTCTCATACTGGTGGTAAGAAACTCCTGAAGTTTTCTGCACCGAAAATGAAGCAACGAAAAACGCGCATTATTTTTGCATCAACCTAATACAAGCACAAAGATATATCATAATATGGGATGTATTTGATACTTAACAACAGCATGTAACGAAAGTTGTTAAAGATGACAATGACATACGATCTCGTATTATGTCCAACCAGTCTGGCCGCCCCGCTGACGCCGGGCTTCCAGACTTCTCCTGATGCTCGCTTCGCACGCATAAATTTCTGCTCCAGCTCAGAAAAAGTCGGTTTCGCTATTGGTCAGTGACCTTGCCCTTCAGCGCTGCTGCACCTCTCTATATCTAGGAATAGTTGGGAATAACGGTAAGCAACCGATATGAACTGGAGTGACCTTTGGGAACTGTTTACCTCTTTCTATCTTTTGATAGGTCAGGTGATAAGGGTCAGTATAGGTATAAAAGGAGTGCGGAAGGGTCCCAAACAGATGAGAGGAATACCAATCGAAAGGGGAGGTGATGCTAATGAAGTCTAACACATAATAAACCATCTACACATTGATTTGCTTCTGTCAGCAGCACTCATCACACATTTGTGGCCCCATTGATTAAAGTGCTCCGTACTACAGAAATCGGGGCACCAGCGCACCCTTGTTGCACCGTTGGACCCCTCGCCAGGCGTTTCCCCCACTTTTGGACTACGCCGTTCCCTTATCACATCGTTTGACTCATTTCCAGGCGTTTTCCCACATTTGGGCGCCGGTGCACCCTTAACACAATTGTGGACCCGTCTTCCCCTCTTTTGGACGACGCCGCACCTTTGTCACACCGTTGGACTCGTCCCCAGGCGTTTCCCCACATTTGGGCACCGGCGCACCCTTAACACAATCGTGGACCCGTCTCCTCCTCTTTTGGACGCCGCCGCACCCTTATTACAGAGGTGGACGTCGCTATATTCTGTGTCAGGGGCCAAAATAGATACTTTTTTTGAGTCGGAAGCCTACTCAAATTGTAAAAGGGTCATTTTAGAGACAGAAACAATGAATGCATTTTCTAGAGCAAATATGACAATAACAAACTTGATAAACATTATTATAGGAGGAAAGCTAGGGCGTACCCCGGAAGCGACGCTCGGCTACGGGCCCCGGTAGACGTGTCAAGTGTGCGAGGGTTACCGACGTTACAGGGACGGCGTCGGCCAAACAGGCTAATCACAAAGAATCGTATTGCCTCACTGAATATGGGCACGATGACGCTCACGCGAGTTGGCTGATATGCTGGAGCGCCGACGCATTGACATCTGCGCCGTACAGAAGAGACTAAGTGCAGCGGCTCGAAGTCCAGATAAAATGGAGGCGGCCACAAAATGATGTATCATAGCAGCGCAAGGACGAAGGCAGGCATTGTTTCTGAGAAGTTCCGTGATGTCATCACCGAAGTACAGCGCTACGATGACCGGCTGATAAAGATTATGATTGTGTACGGTTTAGTAAGGGCGTGTGTGGCGCAGTGGTAAGAGGCTAGCTGCGCACGCACACGATCGATGGTTCGATCCCGCTCGAGGCCAACCAAGCCTTCCATCCCTCCGGGGTCGGTAAATTGGTACCAGAGGAGTCTGGGAGGATGAAGCACTGACTTGATACATCGGGTGCCCCCCGAAAGTCACTGAACAGGACATCTCAGCATATGCTCCACAGTCCGGGCTGTCTGACAAGGTCGAGAATGCTTTCTGGACTCTACTCGATGAGCAGACCACGCCCGTTCCCAACAAAGATTTCGTCGTAGTGGCTGGTGAGTTGAATGGGCACGTTAGTACGGGAAAGAATGGAAACTGTGCACACGGCGGATTTGGTGTTGGTGAACGAAACACTGATGGAGAAAGAGTCCTGGAATACGCAGATGCCCACGAACTCGTGATCACCAAAACATGATTCCGTAAGCGAGTGACGCACCTCCTGACGTATTATAGCGGCACCACGTCGTCACATATCGACTTCGTATTAGTACGACGGCGTGATCTGAAGGTAGTCCACGACGCTAAGGTCATTCCATACGAAACTGTGACTACGCAGCATCGTCCTCTTGATTGCGCTTTACGCATTGAACCATCGAAACAGCATCATGAAGAGAGAAACGGACCGAAGAGAATCAAATGGTAGCGATGGAAGGAAAAAGAAGATGAAATCATAGCGAGCATTCAGCTGAACCCAGTCTCTAACGATGAGAGCGCGTGGCATGAGATTACAAAAACGGTCCACACGGCTACACAAACAGCACTAGGTGTCACGAAACCTGGCCGTAGGAAAATCCATAAGATGCTGTGGATTTGGACTGAGACTGTCAAGGAGAAGGTGCAAGCAAAGAAGCGATGCTGATGTAGAGACCGCATTGGGATTCCTCAGAGAACCCTTAAAAACAGCGAATCGAGTCACTACTTCACAGTTCCAGAAAGAAGAATGAGTTGAGACTATTTATTTATGAAGAAAACTGGAAATGTTCTGTCATCCATACATAGGATAACCTAAGAATTAAAAATTCTATCCTGAGCACTTCAACAAAGAAATGAATGGTGCAGATTCGCAGAAAATCACTTTCACCCGCGAAGCGCGGCGAAGCTGCGCTTCGTGTGGATGACAGTGATTTTCTCAGAGTAAAGCTATTCTGGAGGTAACGTGGCGCACGGGTCCGAGGCAGCGCGCCGCTTCGCGGCGCTCTGGCTCGGTGGGGCTCTCATGGTTTTTTTTTCGGAACGGCGGGGCTCTCAGGGTTTTTTCTCGGAAGTGAAGCTATCCTGGAGGTATAAGAGGACCGAGCCAGAGCGCGGCGAAGCGGCGCTCTGGCTCGGTTTTTTTATAACCAGCTATAACAAAAGCTGAAGCTACATCTCGACATGTGTTTTGAGCTTTCTCACCTCCATATGGGTTGAAGGTCCTCTACGAAACGAGCTTATTATAAGCCTCAAAATCTATTTCTCGGATTGGTTACATTCAGATCTGGTGCGCTCACGTGAGAAATGACCAAATGATCACTCTCCTTGTATCGGACAATCACTCTCCATCACGCGACCGGTAAGAAATCTCGCCCAAGTCAATGTCTCTCGATTTTTCTTGTTTACTAGGTATCCCGTTTCAGGGTAAACCAGGTTCTGGCTAACCAGCCTGAGTTCGCGGCTGCATTCCATTGTAACGTTGGTACTCCAATGAATCCAACAGAGCGATGCGCCGTTTGGTAGGAGTCCATCCAACTGTGTTACGTCGCACTGCGATAGCTTTTTTTTGTTTGTTAATAGTAGTTAGTGCTTCAAGACAACTAATGGCCGAAATTAGAAGGGCAGATCTTGCCAACTGATCGGATAACACCTCAGATTCTTGAGCTGCCTCACTTTACCGATTTTCGTGACATCCAATGAGGGAACTCGATATCTGTAACTCTGCAGCACGAGTGGCATGTTTCCACTGCTCTTGAGGTCATAGTTTCGCTTAAAGTTTTGCAAGTTGTGCATAAACTGATCAAGATTGCTTTATTAACACTCCTATTCAGACACACCGCAAAGTTTCCACCCCCCCCCCCACCTTCTCCCTGCTCACAATCAGACAGCTTTGTATGTGTAATAGTTCTACTCTTTACAATACTAATATATAATGATAGATCACATACATGACATGGCAGACATGCCGCAGTCACTTATTGGGTTGGAGTTAAGGTTACTTGAGACATATGCCTTTATTTTGATAGTTCCTCTATGAAAGGAAGGAAAATATGCTTTCCATCCCTAGAAAGTCCCTCGTTTGTTCTTCTAATATACGCATGAGATGGCTGGGAAAATTTTGAGACTTTTGTTCGTTAGCTCACTTCCCATCCGGACCGCCACCCTTCTCTTAATTCTGAAATTCCCTCAAAGATTTCCGTTTCTCCTTTACTTCATCATGCTCTAAGAAGGGCGATGGTTTTTCCCCTTCCGCCAGTCTTTTTTTTTTCATAGAAGCAAAGTTTACGTGTCTCTCTCTTCTAACTCGGCGTGAGAGTCAGACACTATCTTACAGACGTGAGCAAAGTCTTGGACCAAGAATAGCAATCTTCATCGTTGCTGATGAGTTCATCGTCCCTAAAAACTCCTACATGCCGCGAAATCTCAAACCCAAAAATTTCCGTGAGTGCTGCCTTTGTCAATTGTACTGTCAGAGAGTGAACTGAATTCCCAGGTTTACCACCATGGTGAAGTACGAAGTGATCAAATTTGACAAATTCTATGAAAAAAGCAGTTTTCGTTGCCGCCGTTTTAGCCCGTTTGCAAAAGATGGACGAGTTTCCCGGGCTTGAGTTGGAGGGAGATGGGAATGAAGGCAGGTTTATCATAAGGAAGGAGGGGAGATTGTAAACAAAAACACCCATTCACTTCATGCGACAGATCATCCCTGTTGAAATACATGTAGCCTCTCATTTCTTGCGAACGCTGATACTTACGACGGTGGAGCTTCCGAAGAATTATTGACAACACTTTTAAGTGTTCAAAACTATCAAAATTCCGGACACAAAAGTTTCCGTGGGTGTTTCTCTTCACAATAGATCCCATATACCATACAAGGGACGAAAGGACACTTACTTCTTCGCATGACAAAACAGAGTCGAATCGGGAATTGTCTTCGTTCAAGTGTGAACCGAATGTCTTGTATGTAGTAAATATCAATTCGAGGAATTAGTAAGTATCGCCCCTTTCGTGTTCCACAGGCGAATGTACATCCTAGAACACGCTTACCCATTTGCACGATATTCGACCTTGTTCCGTTGCAGAGCCCTTCTTTCAGGTTTCGAAGCAGCACTACAATACATTCTAATTTGATGTACAGTTCGTGAGGAGGAAATCCATTGGGTGTCATTCTATTCGAAAACTCAGTTGGCGTATTCAACAATACAGTCGAGGTCAAAAGGATATGATCCAGCGCCATTTGGACAAGAATATTTTTTTCCTGTAACTCACCCCTGCATCGAGCTATCCAGATGAAACTTGAATATGTATGGAAGCTCTATGGGTGGTTCCCAACAATCGCTTATCCGGGCAGGAACTCAATTCTAGTGGCTCTGTTGAGCCTAAACATCAATTTCCTCGCCTTCCGTGGATTGCGTCTAATACCGTCATTACCACCTTTTGAGAAAAATTAAAAGTTGATACAGATTAGGCACATAATTGGCCATTTTTTTTCGGCAGGTGTCATTGCTGCACTTTCCATTCTTAATCAAATGCGAGGAACAAATTATGTGGTTGCATTTACCAAAAGCATTTTTTATTGTACTAGCGCCCCTTCGGGACGCTAGAAAGTGGTGTGGAGCAGCCATGGGGCATGTGCAAAAGCTTCGCACTAGCCAAATCTCTAGAAAATTGATAAAGAAGCAGAACCAATCTTTAAATGGGCCCAAACATGAAGTCCTTCTTATGAGTTGAGTATGAGTATGAGAAGTCCGTTCTCCATCGTATGGCGTATTCGTGCGCAGACGCGTTCTTCATCTCCGGAACTGTATCCTGCCGTTCCCAACACTACTGGACCAAAGTGAAATCGCATCCTAGTGTTTCCCCACTACTGGGCCGCAGCGGGCTTTCATCCATCGGTGGACCCATATGCTGGCGTTAGCTTCACTGTTAGTCCATAACGAACCCGTTCACCTTCGGCTGAACCGTATCCTGGTGCTCTCTACTTTACTGAGTCACAGCGGACCAATTCTATATTGGCGGAACCGTATCCTGGTGTTATCCACTCTACTGGTCCACAGCGGGCCCTTCCTCCATCCGAGCGCCCGCATTCTGGCGCCGTCCTCACAGATGGGGCAAGCCGGACCCGTTCTCCAGGGGCGCGTTCACATCCCGGCATTCTCAACAGTATCTAACCAAAGTGAACCCGTATCCTGACGTCCCCACACCATTGGGCCACGGTGGGCCCTCTCTATCGATTTTGATCAACTATTTGTTGATTCCATGTTCGACTGTCTTTGAATCTTGGCATTATAAGTTTCAACTTGGACGCTGCCTACTAGAGCTGTTTTTCACCAAGATTGTTAACTTTCTTTATTCGTTCGACTGGCCTACGTTTCGGCAAACTCGCCTTCGTCAGAGCCTAAAGTAGTCCATAGTACAGATGGCCTATCCTCCCAAACGCCTCGTCCTTATACTATACTACCTACCTTATACTATATTTGTTGATTGGTTACACAATGTCATGCCTTGATGATGTAATGAGGACCTTACTCTGTGTATTAGTGCAGAAACTTTCTCGAACCGCGCGTGTCGTGAAACGTCCTGACTGCACAATCGCTGCAAGAATTCAGCAGGGGATGCGACAGTAGCATCCACCAGATGAGGCGACCGCGTACGTCCAGCCCCACCAAGCTTCCAAGACGCTGCAGCTCTCATAGAACCCGCCCATCTCTTCATTTGAGGTGCCTGTAGCGTCGCAACAGTGGAAGGGGGTTCTCCTGCTGCGTACATTGTGCAACCTGAAAGCTTGTAAACACCCCCTCGCTCCTTGCTGCAAGACCGCCAGCGAAGATGATGAAATCACTACCCAGTGCATGCGGGAGAGCCAGCAGTGACGAAATTGGTGTGTTCCAAGCGAACGTGTCTGAGTCTCTAGAAACCGGCCATTTCGCCCCTCAGTCTGCGCCTCAAGACTGCGGTGTCTATGAGTGCCGCCCCTTATCCCAAGCCGCTCTAGCCCCCTTACGGTGCTTTGTTTGATAGACTAGCGCCCCTTCGGGACGCTAGAAAGTGGGGTGGGGCAGCCATTTGAGATAAGTAGAAAGGCTTCACACATGTGAAATGCTTAGAAAATTAACAAAAAAAGCAAGACTAATCATTAACTAAGCTCAAATACTGAACCCTTCTTATAAATTGCGTATATTCTACCAGTTTAGCCGCCTCGCCAACGTCGGGCTTCTACACTTCTCGTGATCCTTGCCCTCTTGCAAATTCTTAGTCACACATCTACATGAAAAACTGTTTTTCGATGCAATGATACTGTATACTGTTTTTTTTTGTAACTACATTCATTCAACGCCTATGGACCCGTCATGACCAGCCACTCCCAACTCTGCACAGGAGTATTTTCTAGATGACTTCAGAAACTGTGTACAACTCAGTATAGCAACGTAGTGCGAATAATCACTTTTTCCACACTACTGGGCCACTGACCCTTATCCTGATGTTTTCCCCACTATAGGGCCAGTGCAGACCCGTTCTCCATCCGTGGACACTTATTCTGGCGCCTTCCCATTACTGGGCCACGGCCTATTCTCCATCCGTAGGCCCGTATCCTGATGTTTTCCCCACTATAGGGCCAGGGCAGACCCGTTCTCCATCCGTGGACACTTATTCTGGCGCCTTCCCATTACTGGGCCACGGCCTATTCTCCATCCGTAGGCCCGTATCCTGATGTTTTCCCCACTATAGGGC
>KN726864.1:0-16277 GCA_000816745.1 Ancylostoma duodenale
AGTTCGACGTAAGCAACGTAAGCAACATTGTCAGCACTCACACAAGTTCACCGAAAACAAAGAATCACGACTTACCTGCGAAGAAATCCAAACGGAAGTCGTGAACACTGGGAACACAGCTGCCTTGCATGCGCCAACGTGCGCAGGCCACTCGGTAAAAGCGTGTGTGGCCTTCGTGCAGTGGGACCCACGAGTGTCTGACGGAGCGCGCTTAGTCGCACGGGAAACTGCACCATGGTTTCGTGAATTTCCACTATTGGATATGAGTTCTAGGTCCCTCAAAGCCCCAAAAACCAGGGCGAAGGGCGCGTGCCACTTCTGTGCTTCCCTCTCTGGAAGAGTTGGTTTCTGCAGCAGCGGCGTGTGGTCCACGATTGACGCCGACTTCAATAGGTGTCGAGAGAGTTTGTTCTTGTCGACTTAGAAGACTGTATTCATGGGAGAGAAAGCCAGGTGTAGGGAGAATTGAAGAAAGCAGTCGGTATATTGGTAAACAGTAAAATAAAATCTGCAAAGTGTTTATGACACACGCTCAAATGAAGCTCATACTTCAGCAAAAAAAAAGAATATGAAGAAATCGCAACTTATTATTCAACTCAACCTTTGAACGAATCCATGTAGTTTTGGTCCACCCCGCGGTTTAACAAACCGCAATAATTCTGCCATAATTGCGGAAGAAAAACACAATTTCAGTACAGCTCAAGTTGGAACCACACTCAAGTAAACCCCAATGAATCCAGAATTTCAGGTTTATGTGGTGTTTTTCAAGAGTTATGCGAAAAATAGAATAGACTGCAAGACTATATAGGAGGACCAATGAAACAGCAGAAATCGCCTTCAGCAATGATTTCTCACTACTTTCTTCTCGTCTTTCTCATTTCTTTCGCTCTCAGGTTGGACTGATTTCACATAGAAATGGACTTCTCCGCTTTGAGTTTTTTCGACAGTCCTCAGTGTTTTCTTGTAGAAACTGTGGAGGATTGATATGAAAGTGATGACCGCTTAATTGGAAACGGAGAGATGACCTGCGAGCGTTGAAGCTGTGTTAACTCAAACTTTTCAACATAGCCAGAATACTATGAAGTTGGGCTTTTCAATCCTAGTTAAGCCGTCATCACTTCGAAATTGATTTTGTACAGCTGTATCAACAATATAATAATGAGATTACAGGTGCAACGCTAGCTTTGAGCATGGTCACCACGGGCACCATGTAGGTTAGTCACACGAGTGATACCTTAATTCCTATCACAGTTGAAGGTTAGCAGTAGGAATACTGTGACGTAGTATCATGAAATCTGCGAAGTAGTGTCCGGACACAAACTGAACCCGATATAGCCATCATTCCGATTTATGAAAGCATTTCAGCTATCAGTCACCATGTCGTAGCAGCAGTCCCTGTCTACGTTACCGTGAGTTTTGGCTAAGCCAGTTTTACATCTCATCGTTCCCATTTTTATGCACAACCAGGTCATTTCCAAATTTTGAACTGAGAATTTAATTTCAGCACCACTTCCCTGCAATCGGTGAGTGTTTGAAGGAGCATCTCATTGCATTGATTCATTGTCTTTGATTATTCTTGCTCCACTTCATCGTCTTCACCTTCTCAAGCAAATTAGCGCCGACTATGATCCTTTCTAGGCATCCATCACGGAATCTGGCCATGGAAAAAGGGCCGCAAAGGAAAGAAGGCGCATTAGATGACAAGCTACTTGTCTGATGGGCATGGCAATAGCGCTTTTCCTATGCTGACGATGGTGTATCTTTGTGTCAGTTACACAATGTAGTCCACAATAAATGGTGAAGTTAGCGTCAATGATTTCATGAAATCGGAACTTTCTCGGTGGATCTGCGTTACAAATGCTTTTCTGGAGACACCAATATTCAAAAACATTTCTACCGCAATCACATAAACATGACACAAGGATGGTGCAGGAGTTGCGATTACAAAGCCCGTAATTAGAAATGCGAGAAGTAGTAGTGGTAGATTTGTTGTGTGGCATATGTCTCTAAGAAAAAGAAGAAGCGAGTTTTGGCTGCACTCCATGAAATATCAGCAGTGCAGACCTCTACTTTGTGAGAACCATCTACGCTCTGTCCATCCAAAGGTTTTCCAAGTCAACTGAAATATGGACTAGTTGCAAAATCCAAAAAGCCGAATCAGAATCCAGTGATCCAAATATGAACAACCCGAAAAGAGCGGGAAATCTAGTTATTCGAGACGATGAATACACGGAAAGCTCTATATTCTACTTATCTGGAATATGAACTACCTCTTATCTCTCTCTTTCCCGCACCCTCACAATAAGGGAGCGCGTGGAATCGAAATTCAGGCTTTCTAGGAGTGGAACTGAAGAATATAGATGTCGAAACTTGCTAGAATTCGCTCAGTCACAATCTGTGCAGAGAAGGATTACTCACTAAACTCTCTTGTAGCTCGAAAGAAGGTGGTAACTAAATTCCAAGGTGTGACTAGTTGTGAAACTCGTCCATCATCTTAGATGATTGCCGCAAACGTCGCGAAGCGACTGGTTGACCTGTTGGCACCTCATTAGCGGGCAGCCAATCGCGGGATCTTCCAGCCAATCACAGCGCTGCTCTAATTACAGCCCTTAATTACAGCGGTCCAGAAGGGCCGTCTCCCCTGCCATAGGGGAAGGTGCTACTCAGGCACTGGTGAGTTTCGATCCCAGCACTAAGTTTTAACCCTGCCTACTCCAGAGAAACAGGCAACGTGCTGCTATTGTTGTACGTGCTGTGTCCCACCCCGCGCACTAAATTAAACTGCTACGTGCTCTTTTGGGAGTCCGAACGAAGAGCTTTGGCCGTACTGTGTGTGTTTTTTAAACATGTTGTATACTGATATAAAGTGTATGTAGGCGGAATGTGGAAGCCTCACTCTAATCCCCCTTTAAACGTAGATTAGACGAACTCTAGGGGACTAGTTTGGCTGGCTGGACCCCAGTGGGAACCGTTTCTCAGCGATTAGGAAGACGAGAAGCGTGAAATGCAGTGGTGCTACGCGGACGTAAAGGTCGTTGCATGACCTCGGAACTCGATGGGGTTATGGGGTTCAAGCATTCCACGCGCATTTTTACTATCAGAGCTGCCATCAGAAAATCGATGTTGCCATCAGAAAACCGAAAAACGAATTAACATGATGTTAACTTCATGCACGGCCTGGGCCCGCCCACGCATGAGGTTGACGTCATGCAAACTTCACGCTCCTTGCCACGTGGCGACCCGCCCTCTGGGAGGTGTATATAAGCCGGTGGTTGAGCATCAGAGCTCAGTCGTATCTCCGCTTCGGCGGAGGCAAGGCGAGCCCTGCGAGACTCGTCAGGCCGGCTGAGGCCACGGATAAAACCGTGGCCCAGTGCAACAACCGGTCAGACGAGATGCGTGCGCTGTGGACACGTGCGGGTGCGGCGCGGATCTGGACGTCCGCCGCAGGACCGCTGCGTCCACCTAAGCGCTGCAGCGGAAAGCGCGTACCCGTTCGGGACTATTTTTGGATGGGCGTGTTAAAACACGTGAAATGATGCCGATCCCGTGGAAATCCTAAGTTAACGTCGTGAAGGGGCGGGACTTACGAGGTGATGTCAGTCCGATGCCAATCCGATGTCAATTCCATGCAAATCCCATGTTAACGTCAGTTTGGATTGCATGAAGTTGACGCGGGATTGCCATCGAGTATACTTGAAGAAAACTTGGTGGCAAATCGGCGTCAACTACGGTTTCCGAAGTTCCTGAGTAAAACAACTTTGAAGTCAAATGACGGTCCGCCGTTGCCAACAAGAACGATGACGTCATTACGTGTTAAAACAGGACCGGTAGGCAGCACATGTGAGAAAACAGCTCCAGCGTGCCCACAGGTTCAATTCCCGGTGCCTTCAAAAGATTTTTGCACGGGTCGGAATCATTTCAGAATTGGGTTTGAAGTAAAGGTGATAGAAACGTTCGAAAATGGAGTGTGCGAAGCGAAATAGATCGATTGCAGATGCGAGAATTTGCCTGCAGGGCCCATCAGTTCGCGGAAAGGTAGGGCGACGTAGACCTCGTCCTGAAGTTACCTTACCCGAAATCAGCAATTGCTTTTCTACATTTTCATAGAGGAGGATCAGCTCTATCTTGTCACGAGGTTTCAACTTTTTAGGTTCCATATGTTTTTGCGAGTTTTTGCGAGCAAGGACACGTTTAGCACGAAGTGAGACATGAGGGACGAAAAACGCATTTCGTGAAAAACATTCAGCTCGTGCAACAGCAGCACGAGGGGGCTGGGAAGCAGCACATGAACGGACAAGCAAACGAACCAACACGTGAGGGGTAGAACAGCTTCGCGTGAGGGGACGAAACCAGCGCGTTAGAAAAAACAGCAGGAGCGGGGTGGAATAGCGACCAAGATACAGGTGAGGTCGAACACCCTTCGAGCTGTGCTCGGACCATTCACATTCTACTCCTTTGATCCTATCAGCTGCTGAACCTATCATATTATCTAAATACAGATATAACAGATGGCATACAGCATTAACGTAAAGGGATTCATATATCGGTTCAAAGACAAGAGACTTTTATCTTAGTCTAAATTTTTCTTCTTCACCTGTCAACTGATATCGACATCTTCTTGAATGCGTTCTTCTGTGTCGAGCACCCTTAGGTGTAGATTAGTGGCGGACAGTGGCGGACGCAGAGGCGGGACAGAGCGGGAGGAGGCCGAGAACGGGTCGCCAAATTTCCGAAATTACTTTACGATGCAAATAAGAAGTTGTAAATCTTGTATTAGTTATTTTTAATTCTTTATTTATATGATCATTTTTGATATGACAAATTGTTTATCATTATAGTTTATATTTTTACTAATTTTATTTTCCGTCTGGATCCCCAAACCGGCAGAGACCCCACTTTTTTCCCACGCCCTTCCTTCCGCCCACTTTCTGCGTCCGCCACTGGTGGACGACACAGAAGGTCCCCGAAAAAGGGTCGTCGAATTTCCGGGCTTACACTGCCGCTATAGTGCTCGAGGACTGTAGCACCCAGCGTCGCCTTCGATGGCGACTTTGAGGCCGGTGCGCATTGTGAGCGGGGCGTCGCGCGCCACCGTCGCCGGCGACTGGCGATTGGGCCGCTGATTTTGGCGACTGTTACGTCAGTGCTTATCGATTGGTGGGCAACACTGGCGATCAGCGGCCGCCAATGTTGGCGACTGTGGCGTCGGTGCATATCGATTGTGAGCAGTCGCCAACATTGGCGGCCGCCGTCGCTGGCGACGGCCACGCAAAGAGCCATGCTCCTCGAGGAGTAGAGCGGCTACCTTACTTTAACAAGTAAAAATCTTGTGTGAGTTGGTTTTTGATAGTTTATTTCCATCACTATTTTCTAAAAATAATTATTACTAATTATTTAATATTTGAAGTAATACTTTTACTAGCTTTTTTTTCGTTCGGGTTCCCACAGCGGCAGAGATCCCACTTTCTATCCAACCCCCCCCCCCCCTCCGCGCGCTTCCGCCCACTTTCCATAGCCTACATTGGAGCTACATAGCGTTCATTTCTTGATTACAGATAGAGTCAGTGGAAGGTGATTGAAGGTCCGTTGAGTGGCATGCCAAAGAGAGCGGCGCCACAGTACCAAGTTTGTGCAGGCGACACAATAACTCTTTGCGAAGCATTGGTCCCTCCTCTCCTTGACTGCCTGGAATCTCCTCTGCTTTGCTTATCTACTGAGCCTCTATGGAACTCGGCTTCTGCCGTCGCATGCTCCGCGCTACATGCTGGTTTAGCTAATATAGCGGTGTTTTCTGACTTTGTCGTGGTATTTTATGGCTTTTTTGTTCTCCTGCTAGTCTTTCGTTTTTCTCTTTTGTTTTTTTTCGGTTTCCATTGTAGTCCTTTGTGGTGGAATTTCCTTCTCTCGACAAAACAACGGCACTAAGAAAGAAGAAAATTTAGCAGAAATGGAGGAGACATGTGATAGGAAGGTGAAAGGGTGTAAACGAGAAAGGGTGAAAAAAAAGCAGGAAACCTATTAAAGATGACAAATAAGCACTAGAACATCTCTACGACTGTGTGCTGAAGCAAGCGACGCGGCGCCTTCGTTCGATCAGCAGACAGCTTATCAGGGAAGGATAAAAGAGGGGTCTGACAACTCGTAACGAACTGTATACTGCCATATGCAGTTCGTGACACTGATCTCAAATCCCTTTTCCTTATCTGCTTCGCAGCTGTCAGGGAAGAGTTATGTGGAACGCCCATAATCGACTTTTGAGATGTAATCAAGACATGTGTGGCATAGATCGTTATGATTACTGTACATTCTCTTAGTAATGGTAACTGCTCAATCAGAACTTGTATTCACTCTGAATTGTGTATCCATAGCGTTGAAAATAAGACTCAATAAATAATAATAATCTGCTAAAAAGATGCACAAAAGCTATTTCAAGCTTGTCCACTGATTAAAATTAATTAATGCTTCCGGATGTTCCTTAGATTAAGAGAAATGTGCAAGATCTTTCACCAGAATTTATTCAGGAAGCCAACCTGTGACTGCCTGGGACAAGCTGGAATCACGCCACACGTAACTCCTCATAGAGGGCCCCGCAGCAGAAAAAAAAGGAAAACGGAATTGAGATAAGCATCAAAACTGCATATGACAGTATACATTTCGTCACGAGTTTTCCCCTAGTATCTTTCCCTGGTTAGTCTCATAAACTTTACTGATCCTATATCATGTGACCAACTGCTATCTTGCCTCCAATTTCACAAAGAGCAGAAATTTTTGCTACAATTATGAAGGGAAAACACATTTTCAATACAGCTCGAACTAGAACTATATCTAAAGAAGTGTCAGTGCATCTAACATTTCAGGTTTACTTGATGTTTTTCGAGAATCTAGACAAGATTGACACTGAAAGCTGCAGTATAAAGGAAGGAGGAGGTCTGAGAAGCAAACAGTGCCATCTGCAGCGGCGAGCGGTTTCTACATATCTTGGACTGTGCTTATCTCTTGTGCTCTCCCCTATGCTTAACGAATTTTAGGCCCAAATACAAAAAGCATGGTCTCTATCGTGGATTTGGCTACTCCCCCCATCGCCTCCCCCCATTCAAATCAGAAATAATGAAGAGCTGCGATTCAAACATGATGAAAATTCCTAAAAAAAAAAGTAGTGGCCATTGAGTTGGCTGCAACCATGTAACCTTTTCTACACCATCAGGTACCTACCCTTTCACTTTAGTTCATAAGAGCTTCTTCAGGATTTGGTAGTGCTCGTATTGTAACTGCAAGAGCTACCCTGCATTTCGGCCCAAGCTCGTGTCAGCTTTACTTATAGTCACTGAGACGATGGACACTGATTAACTCAGGTATGTTATTATGTAGTGTTACTTTGCCAGATCCATAATATGATGTGATGTATCCTTTTCCCACCGAACCACTGCAAAAATAATCGGTAAAAATAGTGGATTGGTACCTCAGCGTTTTCCCTTCACTCCCTAGATCCGGAACTAGTGGCATGGGTGAGCTCCTGAGTCGACGAAGACGATATAATAAATCAAACCAATAATGAGTTGTAACTCCGGCTGGCTCAACTAAGGTCTGTGCCCCGTGTTTGGTCCGTGTTCGGTGTTTGCATTGGCTTAGGTACAGCTGCATAATACCTTGGGAGTACAGAAGAGCCTAAGCGTTCGTTGTTTGCTTTCGCCTCTTCCATTTATCTTCTCGTGGATAGTGTTTCTCGTTTCTATATCCTAACAGTGGATTACTCCCATTTCTGCCATGTATCTAGGTAACAATCTAATGTTACGGTCGAGCGTAAAGTTTCAGCCATTATCAGTTCAATTTAAGGATCAAACGTTGTCATATCAGTAATAATTGTTAACTAGTAGAAGATTTTCCTAAACTGTCACTGTCCCCCTGAATCGGCTTCGATAATGATGAGCGTTCTTATGCGTCGCAACATTACCTGATTTCAAATAATTTTACAGTCCCTATTCAAATTAGGGTTATATCTGGTATACAGATGTTGAATTCAGTGATCCGACGTATAAAATACTGATACATACCAAAGCTCTATTTCTGTCTTACGATCGACAAAGTCATATTTTCCTCTTCACTATACTGGCGATACGGTGACAACATCTCTTTGGAATGGAGCTCCCCCAATCCTCTGAATAACGGGCTTTCCCCAACCTCACAGGGACAAAATCATACTTCAGTGCAAAATTCACGACGCTAGCGCTTTGGTTTGTGAGCCACATAATAGTGCCTCCAAGATCGATGTTCTGGAATTTCAAGAAGTAATGAATAAACGGGTTAAGAAACAGCTGCAAGGTAAGGAAAAAAAATGCAGGGAGGTCATGTGATCGTATGTCTGTTCATAAATCTCATTATCTGCCGGTTGATTCTCGGAGTCAATGTAATCGTCACAATTGGCGAAGGAGAACTTTTTACTCACCACGGAAATTCACTCAAGGTGCGATTATTCCATCTCAAATCCAGAATTTCAGGTTTACTTGGAGTTTTTTTCGCAGAAATTCCCACTAAATTGGAAGCGATGGGAAGAATATAAAAAGGAGGGTATTGGACCATGATGATCACCATTGACCATGATTATTCTGTGCATTCTTCTAGCCTTCCTTGTACTCTCCGCTCAGGGGTATGTTCGCATTTAATGTGATAGTTGACTCCCTAATAGGGTGACACGTTGATTATTAAACGCAAAAGTTGCAGCACTGTCTTGTGAATATGAACATGCGATTGAACTTGGAGTAATTACCGCGGCTTGATTAAAATACCTCGCAAACATCCTCCCTCACTTCGTATTTCATTCGAAGCTACTCTCACTACTACTACTTACCATAATGCAAAGCTTTTTGGATAAAATCGCGTCGAGAAACCATTTAGTTCGCTCTAGTTTTCCCGCTCCAGAGAAGGCGACTTTACACAAATTACATCTGCGGAGCTAAATTTTCCAGAGCATTGGATATTCCCTTAAGAGTTACTCTACAGGTGTTATGACGTTCTCATTGATAAGTATTCTCAATGATATTCAAAAATACGTTTGAGCAGCATTCTGTAAAGACCTTACTGCTCGATAAAGGTGATCCTACAATGAAAATACTATACCCCACCATACAAATCTTATGAAGATGCCTACCTAAGAGCAAGAAAAATAAGGGTTTTCTGCTGCCAGCTGTGCTAGCTTGTACTCACCTATTCCACATGTTATATAATCTCATCTATTAACCAGAACGTCGTAAGGACTTGAGTGACACAGAAATATTCATTCATGCCGGCACCTATCGACACAGGTGATCTTGATGACTGTGAGGGGGCCTGGCCCATTTTTAGGAACTCAGACACGCTCGTTTCGGGACGCCCAACATACGTCACCCCTGGCTCTCCCGTGTACATTAAGTGCCTTCGTGAACTTTTATTAACCTGCTGTGAATCGAACGAGAGATTGGCTCAAAGAATGGTTTTTTTTTCTTCATAGAAATGAATTACGAAGCTGCACGTTCTCAGGCAACACTAGTGGAGGAGTAAAGAGGCTGCATAATTGGCTTGGGTGATGACGTTAGTCGCAGAAAATGAGTACATAAAGAATTAAGGCGAACCAGGCATTCAATGGTAGCTGGCCACAACAAATGAACTCTCAGTAAATGTGAAAACAGAAACCAGAGTTTTGGTCCTACACTACAACGGAAAACGAGTTTTACTTAAGCTTTATTTGGAACACTAATATTACAGGTCCGACGTCAACACTGACCAAGGTTCTGAACATGGACATGGACACGGTGGTTTGTCATATTTTCTGTTTTAATATTTGATACTCATACGTGTATCTTGCATCATCGCTAGGTATCGTCTCTAGAAAGTTTTGTCAAAAAATGAATGTGCATAACTTGGGAAATATAATACAACATGTGGTTGATCACTAGGAATATTATCAAAATAAAACCTCGCCTTATCGCATTTATGGTTGTACTCTTTTCCAGCTGTTCGTATCCCAATTGTAGCTGCGGCTGCACCACAGTTCCATGTGGGTTCTGTTATTTTCTTCCATATTGTAACACTAAATACATCTTTTCTAGCATGGCGGTTGGGGTCTTGGTTGGGACTGGGGTCCATGGAAGAACAAGAAGAAGAAGGCAAGAAGGTCCAATAAGCGCAGAAATACCAACAGAATCTGATGAGAGCTCTGCTTCATCAACGACGACATGGGCTGTCTTCCACACGCTTTGTAGATTCTAGTTACGCAGCGCTTTCATGTTCGTCTCATGTGACATTCTTTAATAAAGATGTCATCGTCAACATTTTCACAGTTCTACGGAATTGATTATTGGTATAATGTGCGGCAGGGTTGGGACCATAACTCTTCGTGGAACTTCTACACGTGAAACGTGTGTTCGCGCTGCATCAAAACTCGGAAGGCTCGCTCAAAAGCTCTTTTGCTATGAATGGAGTGGGCAGAGTGACTCGAGAATCTGACCTATGACTACAGCATGATAATGTGCGGGGGTGTTAAAAGCTTCTGAACATGTAAAAATGGATAAGTAACAGAAAGACCTCTTAGCATGGAACAAAGACGTTGTAGAGACATCGAATCTGAGCAAAACAGTTCTTACCTTCCAGGACCGGCTGTTTATGAATCTTGGCATGACTTGAATTTCGTAGCGTTTCATGTTCAACTGCACGCGTGATTGGTAATCAGTTCATTTACACGGCCAACGTTTCGGAGCTATCTCCTTCTTCAGGGCCTGAAATGGGTTAAACAACTCGTTGAAACTGCCCCACCAAGTGCATTGGCAACTAAGCTTAAAGTTCGAAAACTCGTTTTTCAGTCACCGGGAAAGCTCCTACACAACTGAAAACGTGTACACACCTCGTGACACAGCGCTGATGATGACTCGCGCCGAGTGAGCGCTTGGTCGTCGTTAGTGGATGCGGGCAATGGAGACTGACCGCTCAAGTCGTGGTTGTGAGCAAAGCTAACTCAGAACTAGCAATAAATTTACATAATTATAACCGTATAATTGGAATAAATATGTCATGACCATTCCACTGGGTTATCTTGGGGAACAAAGACATCGTAAGTACAAATTTTAATCTTTTGGAAATGGCGAGCAATTTTTAGATAAAGTCTTCCTAGCTTCGATGTGGCGACTCCCTTCCTGAATGATACGGAACAACTATATTAGATTATGGTTCAGTTTTTCCACACATATTTTCCGTAAATGTTCTACGGAACTAGAAATAAAGAACAGCGACAAATTTATCTATGAGTTCAGTATGAAGCGAAAATGAATTCTCAGTGTAATTATAATCAACAAATCGTATAAGAAGTGGTACACACTGTCGTTGAAGACAGGAACACACATTAGATTTTACTAGAACGTCTGCGTTTGTGGGACCTCATTGATTTCTTGCTGAAAGGGACCAAATCGCCTGAGACCAGAGCCCAGCCTTCGTCTTGAAAAAAATATTCTTGGTGTTAATGTAGGAAAAATGTGACGAAAAGTGAGAAATCGCTTCGAAATGTAATAGTAGCCCAAGCATTGTACCTCTCAGCGGTGTATCTCCACCCCTCCATCCTTTCCTTTTGTATGCTGCTGATCCTCCCATTTATTTGAAAATCTGCTTAATCCCATACTGTTCGCTGACGATATTACACTTCATACCGTTTACGATCTGAATAGGGAAGATGAAGGTTACCAGAGGTCCTGCGGATCCGGGGAAGAAATGATGGTCCAGTGCAGCACGTGATCGTCATTGACCAATAGGACCCAGTAGGCGTCGGGCAGGTTCGGGGAGACTTAGTGCCAGTGTCCGGGACGGAGCCAAGTGACCGATTGATAGAGTGATTTTGTAAGTCATAGATGTTGCGGTAACAATTGACATCCTTAGCTTCCAATTCCACTACCTTCTGGATACCCCTCGAAAACCCACCATGCATATCCTAAATGAAAATGCAGTAGAGTGTACGCAAAGCGGCGAAAGCGTGCGTCTATTCTGCGTCGGATGCGCGTCAGAGCTGCGACTGGGTTTCTAGTGATCAAAGAGAAACGTGCTCACGTACGCATTTACTATAAATTGAACGGATTACAAATAACTTCTTCCTGCAGAACAACAATATGAAAGAAAGAAGAAAATACAATAGAAATAAGAAAGACATACGACAGAAACGTGAAAGGCATATTGATGAGAAAGTGTGAAAAAAAAACCGGAGAACCTCTCAGAGACGACAAATGAGCACTAAATCGTTTCTGTGGTTGGGTGTGGCACCGGCGCAGTGGCCGTGGTCCTTCCGCAAAGATCGCAGTTTCTTTGACGCTTTTTGTGATTGTTACAGATCCTATAATATACGACGAAGTGCTATCTTGCCTCCAATTTCACAAAGAACAACAACTTTTGCTACAATTATGAAGGCAAAACACATTTTCAACACAGCTCGAACTAGAACCTTACTCAAGTAAGCGTCAGTGCATCTAACATTCAGGTTTAGCTGAACAGTTTTTCGAGTGTCTGAAGAAAATTGGATCTGAATGCAGCAGTATAAAGGAAGGAGGAGGACGCTAGGAAGCAAACAGTGCCATTTGCAGCGATGAGCTGTTTCTACATATTTTGAGCCTCAATTATCTCTTGTGCTCTTCCGTACGCTTAATTTTAGATGTGGGCCAATACCAAACATGTTGTTGTTCCTTTACCTGGATCTCCCTCGACAAACAGTTCTACACTCAAAAAATCCACATCAAATACAATGAGTATCTATGGAAAATTAAATATTACATAAATATTACACTTTCCGTCTGCTATAGAGTCTAATTTTAGCTCCAGAGACAGACTGCATGGTTCCTACCACTGGATGACTGACTGGATGATGACCTTGACTTAGAGTCACTAAGGCGACACACACCGCTTAGCCCTCGTATGCTATTACGCCGTGCTACTTCAGCACAATGCGGAATATAATGTGATGTGTCCTTTTCCCACTGAACCACGGTCGAAAAGCTTATAAAAATAGTGGATTGATGTCTCAAAGTCTTCGTTTCATCCTCTGAACCGGAACTAGTCAAGTGAGTGAGCACCTGAGTCGACGAAGTCTATACAATAAATTTGACTAACAGAGTGCGCTCAGTAACTTCTGCTGGCTCAGCTAAGTTCTGTGTCGCTTGCGTGGACCGGTTAGTTCTATACGACTTCTTCTCGGAATATACAGGGTGGGCGATAAGCTATTGTACGACCTTGGCTCATTATTTCTGCACCAGAACCCCATGCTTCGTCCTGCTTATTCCTCTGCCGAATATAGGAAGGTTGGTGTTCTTTTGTGCTAGCATCGGGTCCTGAAGAAGGGTTCTGCTCTGAAGCAATTGTAGTCGAAACACATATTCAAAAATGAGGGGTGTTGTTACGAGTTTTCCTGCAAAATCCACCAAATCTTCAAGGAATGGTCTACTGTTTTGGAACCTCTTGGATCACAAAAAGTGCTCTTTCCAAATATACCAACGATTTCTTGTGAAGGAGTATTGTAAGAAACATGGGAGGTAAAAACAACGACTACTCTACAACGGCGCAGTGATGGCCAATCTTCACTTATTTTGCTTTTGGGAAACTTTTTCACTGCGAAAAAATGAAGCTGGATGTGATCTCAAAAGTAGATCATACCTACATATATATTAGAAATGTTACGCATTGTTACGCCCTTAAATAGGCCCGGGCGCAGAGCATGTGTGACTCTCGACACACATATGTCTTGATTTTCCGACCCAAGCAACTTAAGGATAGCTCAAGAGTAACGCTGGTTAAAGGTTTGATACGCCGCAGAAGATCTTTAAAAATCTTCTACTAAAAATGATCCGAAATCGCAACCCTACTATGGCAGTCGGAGTCAGAGTTTCGCACAACACTTCGATGGCTCTTAATTCCTGTGCAACCCTGCCGGCAATCCTACCGCTACACAGGCCTTCATCGTGAAGAGACCACCTCTGAACCTATTCTGCTCCAGAAGGCTCCGGTCCTCTCGATATTGAACGATTAATTGAGAGACGATTACCAGAGCTTATTGCAAGATTGATAAAGGAGTTCCCGGATATGCAAATTGATGCTTTTAGTAATTTTTTCTTTGCTGACGGTGCCGGTATAATTATGATACACTGAAGGATGGGCCCAAACACGGGCTACATTTAGTTTTTTCCATTTTTCAGCCTAAAGTGTGGTGGTACCGATTTTACGGGCCTCTCGAGTTAATTGTTGGAAGTGGCTTTCGACGGGAAGATGCTAGAAAGCAGAAATCGCTATTTTTAGGGTGCTCCTATTTTTGGTCTCTAGGGCCACAGCGATGGTATATCAAAATCGATACGTTTTTTTTGGTTCAACAAAGCTTTAATTATGCTTTTAGCATTGCGACATCTCAACTTACCAGCTTCTAAATCACAAGTTTTACAGTTCCCTCATAATTTCTCAGAAACCTTCTTGGAAGCTTCAATGTTTCACCTTTAATCGTGAGCCCGGTGTATGTTTTGTTTGTTAGCAGCGGTACGAACTAGCCGCAGAAACTGGCTGTTTGAGGCCTAACACCACATGCTCAAAGAGCTCCATTCATTCTGTTTCACCGAAGTGGTTCCCACATCAATATTTCGGTGATAGAATCCTTTCACAGTCTCCTCCTCTTCCCTCATGAATCAAATGCAAACATCCATCTCGTACTCATGTCAACTAATCCGATTCCTCACCGATCTCCTGAGGTAATGAGTTGCTCACCGAGAAGCATTACTTTCGCCATAGTGTTCAGGAGAAAACTGTTGACGAACAACCTACGTTGAAGTAGAATGCTGACCTAGCTTATGGAGCCACCATATAATGGTAGATTTCGGAAGGATCTAGCCTAAGGCGTGTCTCCGCACTCTGCTTATAAGCTATGCACTAATATGCACTTACCGCTAATAATGTCCGTGCGCTTTGACATATGATGGAGGATAGAAAACCAATGAAAGTTTTTCAAGGTCTGCAAAATGGGAATCAAGGTCCGTAGTAAAGTGTCATGGCGGTGAGTTCAACTCCAAAACTCACCACCACGTTTTAGGCGATGATTGCATGCCAACTCACATCCACGGAGTTTAGAATAGCGGATCATTGCCATTCATGTCACTGCTAGAGCACGCATGTGCGATCATCACTCTGTTGGGAGGTGATCGCCTTCTCATGGTGTGGAAATAGTGGGAGAGGCGAGTAGACGCCTGGTGAGATGCTTTTGGTAGCTAATTCTGCGTCTACTCACCTCTCGCACAATTTCTACAGCATGAGAAGGCGACCAGCTCCCAACAAGGTGACGATCTCCTCCGTCCGCATATGCGCGCTCTAGCAGTGATGTGGATGGCAATGATCTACTATCCTATACCCTGTGGATGTGAGCTGGCATGAAATAATCGCCTAAAGCGTGGCGGTGAGTTTTGGAGTTCATCTCACCCCATGACACTTTACTAAGGACCCAACAGTCAGTCCTTGTATAGGAGAAATGCCGAAGCTTCTGGCTATTATATCCTACCAGTCTGGCCGTCCGGCTCACGCCGGACTTCCAGACTTTTCCTAATGCTCGCTTCGCTCGCATGACCTCATACCTTTTTCATTCCAGTAGACTCACAGCTAAGCCATATTTTCACTGTAATGCGTTCCTCACTCTTTCCATACCTTTCCTCCATGTGAAACTGGACTTATCAAAATAGTTTAACCGCGTTTCTCAGGGCAATTTTATCTTTCGCTCAACTGAAATGGCAACTTGAAACTACATGTAACCGATTCAACCTGGAATGACTACAGGAAATGGTTCACTACTCTTTGTTTATTATAACTGGTCAAATGATAATAGCCAGTTCGATCATATAAAAGAGGAGGGTGCGGTGGGTTAATCAACGAATGAGAAGAGAAAAATGCGGGAGCGGATGGGAAAGGAGGGAATTGCACGGATTGCATACTACTCTCTGCTGAGATCTGAGATTTAGAGTTTTGCAATCGGTGTTAAGCGCCAGCAAACCGATCGAGCAGAGATGGACCTAACTCATGGTATTTTTCTTAGTGGCGCACCCCTTCTCCGTCGGTCGTCACATTTTCAGGTGTTTCCCACTTCTGGGCGCCGGCGCACCCTTATCATAGCAGTGGACCCGTCTCCCCCCACTTTGGGCGCCGGCGCACCCTTATCACAGCGGTGGACCCGTCTCCCCCTACTTCGGGCGCCGGCGCATCCTTATCACAGCGGTGGACCGGTCTCCCCCTACTTGGGCGCCGGCGCA